>JAJKFI010000036.1:3473844-3532535 GCA_029204185.1 Lerista edwardsae | reverse complement strand
AGGGATTCTCTCTCTCTCTCTCTCTCTCTCTCTCTCTCTCTCTCTCTCTGTGTGTGTGTGTGTGTGTGTGTGTGTGTGTGTGTGTGTGTGTGTGTACAACAGAGTGCAGAGGTGAGGCTCTACTAAGGCCAGTGGCGTCTCTACAGGGAGGGCAGAGCTCTTAAGTGTTGCAAGAAGCCTTACCCTGTCATGTAAATCCCTCCTCTCCCTTGCTGCTGTAGCCAGTAAGCAACGCCAAGATGTTGCTGTTCCCTGTGAGGATTGGCTAACACGGTGCAGGAGAGGAGTGATTTCCACTGCATGGTAAGGCTTCTTGCAAAACTTGGAGCTCTGCCCTCCCTATAGAGACGCCACTGACTAAGGCACAATGCTGTGAGAGCCCTTGAGCAGTGATTATTTGACAGGAAAAGGCGGGTGTTGGCAGGATGCCTGTGCTTCCATCTTTAGAACGTTGGCCGTCGTGCAGCAATGCTGTGATCCGCCACTACCTTGAAAAGCGGAAGGACGCAAGAGTTGGCTTGGCTGCTCAGGTGGTCATGGCAGCCCACCTGTAGTTGCAGCTGCTGTGTGGGGAGGCATCAGAAGCCTGCCTGTGGCTGTGTGATGTGCCTGGAGCAGACCGGACCCTGCTGCATGGCAAGGCGAGGCATGGCAAGGCTGATGGGTAATGAGCCGGGAGCCGCTCCTGGCCGCCCGCTCACCTGTCGGCAGATCTAGTCTAATGACAAATTAATTACCCGGCTGCAAATCCACTGTGCAAGATGGATGTGGCAGGGAGCTGATTGGGCAGTGCAAGGCAGTGTTTATTGAACAGTGGATTTTTCTCCTTCTCTTCTTTGTTTCTGGAGATGTGGGAGGAATATAAAGAGATCCTTTTTTTTTCAACCTGTCCCTCTACCCCCACCCCTGAGTCACTTAAGGAAGCAAGCAAGCAAGCATTGCTACAGTACGGTAAGTAAGCATTGCTACAGTTCTGCCAACACCTGAAAACTAACAGGTGGTGGAGGATGCTCCCCTGTCTAGACATTCCAGCCCTTTCAACCCAGAAGTCCTCATAAAAGCCCTTAACCTCTGATCTTTTGGCCTAAAGCCCAGACCAAGGGTGCAATCCTAACCTAGAATTATGCCGGCATAGTTAGGCCAGCAAAGTTTGGCTGGCACAGCCCCCCTCCCCCGTAAAATATGCTTAGTCAGGGAGGATGGTGCGCGTCTGTGTGCTGGCCTCTCTGACTCCGAGAGTGGTCCAAACACGCTTTATGGTGGCCCTTGTGCTGGACAAACTTTGCTGCCCTAACTGTGCTGGCCTAACTTTAGGTGAGGATTGCACCCTAAAAGCAGTAAAATTAGCACAGATGTCGAAGTGGTGCCCAACTTTTTTTACTTGCATTCCTCTTAGCAGCCCATTTCCATAAATTGTGCTCCTCCGTTCAGCAAAATGTTTGCCCTTGATACAGTTGCTGTTAATTCTAATACAGACCTGCCTTTTCCACCATTATTCAGTTCTTCCTTGAGTACCCTAAAGCAGAGGCAGATCTAAGGGAGGGCAAAGCTCTAAGTTTTGCAAGAAGCCTCACCTTGCGGTGGAAATCACTCCTCTCCTGCACCGTTTTAGCCAATCCTCACAGGGAACAGCAACATCTTGGCGTTGCTTACTGGCTACAGCAGCAAGGGAGAGGAGGGATTTACATGACAGGGTAAGGCTCCTTGCAACACTTAGAGCTTTGCCCACCCTGTAGATCCGCCTCTGCCCTAAAGGTCCTGGCAAGTACATGTACCCAGTGGTGTCATCTACTCACCAGTAGACGGTACGCTGGGCGGGACGTAGCGTGATTGACAGCCCGTCCACTCACTTCCGCTTTCTTCGCGCTCCCCGCGCGGGTTTCCCTCGCCTCAAAGGGGGCGCCTGCTCGCCAGGGTGGGTGGGTGGGTGGGGCGCCGGGTGCCTGGGCGAGTAGGCGCCCCCTCCGAGGTGAGGGAAAGCCACGCGGGGAGCGCAAAGAAAGTGGAAGTGAGTGGACGGGCTGTCAATCACGCTAAGTCCCGCCCAGCGTACCGTCTACTGGTGAGTAGATGACACCACTGCATGTACCCCAGGTTGGAAACCACCGACTTAGGTGATTCCCCAGCTCTATGTTTCAAGAGAAACGTGGCCTGCAACCCTGAGCCTATTTACTGAGGAGTAAACCACTCTACCGTATTCAGTAGGGATCTCAAGAATGTACAGGACGGCAAGGAGGCCAAAATAAGAAGCACTGGGAACAGCTTGAACAGGTTGATTCTGCAGATGGAGTTGCTAAGGCAGAGTGGCTTAAAGACAGCACAAAAAATAGTTCCCAGTGAGCATCTCTGCCATGAAGCCCCTATTAAAATCAAATACAACCGATAAAGACACTTTTTACAGCTGAGGCTGAACACTGGATTTAAGTCATCACGTTTGCAAGCCCCACTTTTTGCAGCAGAATCCTTTCAAAGCAGACTTCGGTCATCTTCATCAAAAGGGGCTAGGTTACATAGCTGCTTTCTACCAACCTTCTTGACAAACGATAATTAAGCTTTGAGGATGTTCTCTTGGTCCACAGTGAGTAAGGAGGACCATCTAGACCTGGTGTCCAGAAACCCTGTCTCAGGATGGTTGCCACCTTTGTGCCTGGCCCTGCTCCCATGTTTTTAGCGCTTGCCTGACAAAGAGGAACTGGGTAGGTGAAGCTTTTCTGATCACGGATCACAGTGCCATGAAAGTCTCCGCCTGCATCAGGTTGCTGCTTAAAGCATAGGAGCTGAGCCTGCAAGTAAGTTGGCAACAGCACAGGAAAGAAACAAACTCCATGCGTCCTCTGTTCTGAACTTATTATTTGATGATTCATCTAGACCAGGAGGGAAAAGCTTTTCCAGCAAGAGGTAACATGTGAAGGAAGTCCTGAGTAGGGTCTAGGAAGAAAGGGAATCAAGCAGGTGCATTCCAGGCTGATTCACACATGCAGATACCCTGCCCACAACAGAGCAGGCCCGCATTCTCCCCTGGCACCTGGAATGTTTCTGTGCCTACGTGGCACCTTGGCTACTGCAGCCCCACAGGGCCGTGAGCATCCACAGTTCCCAAGGGAGGGCTCAGCCTGCTTGGTTGAGAGCTGGACCCACAGTTGCTTCCCTGCCCAGGATGATGCTTCCACAGCAACAATGCCACCCTGAATGTATTTCCTCTGAAGGTTAAGTCCCACTGATTCAGACGCAGTTAATTATCAAGCGTGCTTAGGATTGCCGGCTCTCAACCATTTCAGTTTATGATTCAGCAGCGAGCGGGTGGAGCGGTGAGCTGCTTGTCTCGGAGGCACTTGTTCATCTCTGGCACTGCCCACGGGCAGAAGATGTCATTGGGCTGTCCACACTGGCATCCGGAGTGTCCTCAGAAGTTCATGACAGTGATGCAATTCACTGGAAAAACCACAGTTCAAGAAGATATTTTGCAAGTGCATTCAAGACTACTGGGCTAGGTTACATAGCTGCTTTCTACCAACCTTCTTGACAAATGATAATTAAGCTTTGAGGATGTTCTCTTGGTCCACAGTGAGTAAGGAGGACCATCTGAAACCTTCAGGAGATTCCATCTGGTGAGAGCTTAAGTCTCCCTCCTAAATGAGATGGGCAGAAAAATCCTAACCTTCCCCCTTGGGCCAATGTAAGCCACTTGAGAACATGCCGCAGAGCATGTCTGAGCCAGCATGATAATGCCTGGGCCAATGCAAGCAGCTGAGTTTGGCCAGCGGGGGGGGGGATTTCTGGGTGGGGGGAGGGAGGGTGGAATGGGGTGGAGAGAGGGCATTCCCACGCGTAGGTTGGCCAGGGAAGGGGGGAAGAGTTTGGATGCAGATGTTAGTCTGCATCCAAATTCCTGTCCGGGCCTCATGGCCTCAATGCTGCAGCCTGCTCATACAGCAGCCCCATAGAGGAGGCTGGGCCTACCCTGGGGTAAGTGGGCAAACATTCCTTTGCCCCATGGAGGCTCCAGTGGCCTCCTAACCTGCGCTGGATGCAGCTCAGGCCAGCTGGCTTCCCTGTTCCAGCACAGGTCAGGATTGTGCCCACAGTTGCTATGGACAACCACATCAGATGCTTGTCCCAAGCGCAGAGAAGAGACTGACTGCCATCACAGAAGGTTGACATATAGGCAGTGCAGAAGGACAGGCTCAGGGCTCAGAATAAGTCTTTGCAGGATGAATGCAAATGTTGATTTTGGCAGCTCTCTAGGAGGTCTGACGGGCTCCTTTCCTGTGATCTGAAGACAAAGTGGGCCACTGAAACTCCTTGACACTGAACTAGCAAAACATGGGTCCTACCTGAGATTTTTCTACCGAAGTAGGGAGGGTGGGGGTGCTCCTGCTTGCTGATTGGACAAGGCCTACATGACACCTGATTGGCATAGCATCTGGAGCAGTGATGTCATTCAGGGGGAACGGACCAGAACGGGCGTTCCGGATCCTAACGGGCTCCGTGGCTGGTTCCGGGTTCCCGACAAGTGCCAATCAAAAGTGAGTTCCTGTTCCTAAACCATTTGAATGACACCACTGATCTGGAGCCAATAGCATGAGTGGGGCAATGCTGGAGCCTTAGCATAGTTCTGAGGAGCTAGTCTGATTGACCCCCTCCCCCCTGCACTTGCTGACTAAGAAAGCTCAAGCGGTCTAGTAGAAGTCAGGTCTGCCTGTTTGGGGGGGGGGAAAGACTCCTGGCTGCCAAACTGCATCAGGCTGTGATGCAAGAGCTGTGCCACATCAACCCACTCCTCAAGGACGATGAGAGGCAGGTAGCAAAAAAGCTCTCCCCAAGAAGGGAAGTGAGATTGCCCGTCTGGAAGCGCACAACGAATTAGCTTTCTCTCCTTGCTCTGTTCACCTGCATATCGGAGGCTTGAAAATTGCTTACCGTCAGCCCAAAAGCGAGGATTTGGCAGTATTTTGATTATACTGAGATAATGTTTCCTGATTCTTAAGGAACCGGCTTTCATGGGGGAAAAAAATGATAGTAGTTTAACTCGGAGGGCTGCTTGATTGGGCACTTCATCTCACAAAGACACACATCAGCGGGTCCTTTATGAAAATTTAAATTGGCTACCTCGGTGGGAGAAAATGAAAGATCCTTTTATTCTTTCTGGAGTGTATGTTTTCCCTTTTCTTTCCCTTCACTCTGTGTTATCAGAATTATACCAGAGGGAGGTTTTTTCCTCCCTTCCCTCCCTGCTGCTTCCTTTTGAAACTTCTCTCCCCCCTCTACCTCCTTCAGCTTTGATCAGCAAATGACCGGATGAATGAAAATACATTATGCTCCATGGGGGCAGCACAGCAAGCAAGGAGAAAGCAATACTTTGTGGGACGCTGAATCCAAGACTGCTCAACAGCCAATGCTACACCCTTCTGCCAAGTCATAGCTACTGGTGCCTCAGCTACTAGCCAATGCTTGGCGAAAGTTGCTGGTATCCACTCCTAGAGTGCAATCCTAACCTGGAGTTAGGCTGGCACAGTCAGTTTGGACAACTCTCGGTGTCAGAGAGACCAGCACACAGACGTGCAGCATCCTCCCTCACTCCGAGAGTGGTCCAAACACGCTTTATGCTGTCCCTTGTGCCGGCCAAACTGCGCTGGCCTAACTGTACTGGCCTAACTCCAGGTTAGGATTGCACCCTTTCATTTTACTCCTGTCCTATGCTGAGGAGGCTTGATGGAAAGGGAGTGGTTCCCGTAGCTCAGAGGTGGTGGCTGGAGTGTTTCATTCCTAAACCCATTCGGCTGGCATTTGGGCAAGGGCTTAGCTAGCTCTCACTAGCACACCGACAGCCACACACACAGACCCAAATTGATTTTCCAAGTACAGAAAGTCTTGGGATCAGGTGAAATTACCTTTATATGGGTTCTATTTCAATGAATTCTGTTTGTTTATTACACTTAAATCAATGTTATATTCAGCGGCGTCATGCTGCCGGAACGCTGGGCGGGAGGAACGGGTGAGCGGCAGCCCGCCCGTTGCGTACAGCTCTGTTTCGCCATCTTCCCCGCCCCCGCAGTGTCGGCTTCAGAGCGCCAACAGAGAGCCTCCTTTGCGCCAACTGAAAACAGTCGGCACAAGGGATTCTCTGTCCTGTATCAGATATCCCTGTCCTGTATTAGAACCCCTTGTTCTAATTCCAGGAGCTTGAAACCTTTTACCACCTCCGTATAAGGTGTCGAGCCTCCTCCTATGAATTCCTGTCACCCCAAATCATCATCTCTGGATTCCTCCTTCTCGCAGCACAGGCTGGTTTCCCATGACCTTGCCCAAGGTCAACAAAGCAATACTGACTGTGTATGCATGCCTGGACCGGAGACCCTTAAATCATACTATTTCTCTGCTCTATATATCCCACATCATCTTCAGCTGGTACCTTTGATTTTCTGCAATCTTTCCTTAGTTGGGTATTCTTTGCTTCCTAGACAAACAGTCCAGTCCTAGCCATGGTGATGCACATACCCATCATGGTGATGCACATACCCATCACGGGTGCCATCAAACCTGTGATGGGCATTTCTTCCAGAATCTATCCTCCAGAATTGGATCTGTCCAATCCCCTTTTAAAGGAATCCAGGCCAGATACACATCCTGTATTAAGGAGTTCCACCGACTTACACACTTCATATATACCGCACTTTCATGTATTCAGCTGAATTCTCAGGAGCGATCGAAACACAAGAAGACCATAAGAAGACCACTCCATCCTCATCAAACTCAGCTGAGGGTATCTTATAGAATCATAAAATTGGAAGACTCCTACAAGGTCATTTAGTCTAACGCCCTGCCTGTAGCAGGAAATCCTCCTAGAGCATCTCCAGCAGGTGCCTGCTTGAAGGTCTCCAGTGAGGGAGAATCTGCCACCTCCCTCGGCAATCTGCTGCACCGTTGAACTGCCCTTATTGTCAAGAAATTCTTCCTGATGTCCAACCGGAATCTCTCTTGCTGCTTGTACCTCTTTTGCAGTCTTGACACCGCGGGCAACCCCGTACCATGTTGTGGGGCTGAGGTTAACATCCTGATCAGCCCACACAACGGTCAAAGGTGTCATCTGATTCCAGAGCTGTTGGTTCACTGGAGATGACAAATGTGAACCAAAAATTAAAGAGCCAAGATGTCAGTGGCAGGCAAATAGGGGAGGTAAGGAGCGGGGGGGGGGGCATGTAGGCTTGGAGGAGCTTCAAGACCTAAATAACAATAACAATAACAATAACAATAACAATAACAATAATAATAATAATAATAATACATGTATTTATATACCGCCTTTCTTAAGATCACTAGATTTCTCTAATGACTGTAACTCAAGGCGGTTTACATAGGCAGACTTTTATTCACAAACCCGAAGGTTTTTACAATTTACAGAAATGTTCTATCTTTCAAGAACTACACACATACAGATCTTTCTTTCTGGATTTAGCCTTCTTTCTTAGCCACCCATCTGTGCTGGCTGATAAGAGGCTTCCCTGCTCCCACCAGAGATGCAGCTGACTTCAGCACACTCCTCCTCCCACGAGGCAGCTGGAACTCAGCTTTTAATCAGTCGCAGTTTGCAAGGTCTGCCGCTCACAGAGACTTCCATAGTCTCGAGCTCACGACCTTCAGATCTTCAGCTGTTATCTTCGGGCAAACGGAGGCATTAACCCTCTCGGCTAAATCTTCTGCCCTATCCACCTATCCACAGCCCTTCCTAATCATGCTTTTTGGGTTGGCTGAACTGGTCCAATATTTGGATAGCTGAAGGTGAGGGCCACACAAGACATGATCATGCTTTTTCTCCATGTTATGATTAAAAAAAATGGAAAGATGAGAAAAACTGCAAAAATTGAGAACGGAGGACTGGTTAAAGCAGTGAGGTTGCTTCACCCCCTTCCCTTCCTGGTTGCGTGCTTGCTCAAAACCCTTTTTCCTCCATGAGGAGAAAAGCAGTTGAGTGGTTTTGAGTTTCCAGACAGAAAACATTGAACGGTCCTTGTACCTTCCACCCTTTGTTCTTTGTTCCCTTACCTTGAGACTGCATTGTGACTGCATTGGTGCTGGGAAGTTGGATACTATTAGGTCCTCAGTTTATTACTGATTATTTTGCTTTTTTGCTTCCCAAGGGAAGTTCATAATACCTGTTCATTAGCACAGAATAAATACCAGGTGCTGGAAAGGTTTCATTATCAATGAAACACAAAAAGAGTTAAATAAAGAAAACAAATCAAAACCATGTGAATATATATAAAAAAGTATCAAGCAAGACCCACAATTTATTGTAGTTATGAATTAACAATTCCAGTCTACAGTACAGTTTATTTCAATTAACAGGACTACATGGGGTCCCCAAACCTGTCAAAGTCATTACTAAGCCAAGACGATCAACATTTCAAAGCCACTAAAATTCAATTACAATGCATAGTGTAACTCAACATCATAAACAAATTATATAAAAAAGTAATAAAACCAACAATGGCAACTGCTCCAATAAATACATGGATGAAATAACTTCAGCCTACCGTCCAGTGGTGTCATCTAAATGATTTAAGAACAGGTACTCACTTTTGATTGGCACGTGTCGGGACCCGCCCACCGGAAGTGACGTCATAAGCTGGAAGTGATGTCGTGGCAGGAAGTGACATGAAAAAATCCCTTTTTGAAGCCTCAGACGATTTTAAACTGACCCAACAGTGGCAACAGTATTCCACAGCACCCCCAGAACATGTTAAGGAGGCCTGGCATCATGTTAAAACCCCAGAGCAACTCATTTTTCAGTGGCAAGGAAAGGAAAGGCTCCGCTCGCTGCCTGCCTGCCTGCCTGCCTGGCTCTGAGAACATGCAGGCAACTCAAACATGCAGGAAATTCCAACATTGCAGAGGGCGGAGTCGACGAGTGGGCGGGCGAATGGGCGGGTCCAGCTGTAATCCTAGAAACCGGTACCCGCGTACCCCCTGCATGACATCACTGCTACCGTCCCAGATTTTAAACATCCAGATCTACAAGTTGGAATTTTATCCTTTTCGCTACCACTGCTTTGGCTGCAAAAGACAGAAAGCTGCAGCCAAAGAAAGCCAATCATGATTATGTCCCATTGAAATGAAAGGGACTTAAGTTGATCCTAACCCATAGGAAATGCCAGCATCCCAGCTCCGCTGGTGCAGAACCTTATCTGACAGTGGGCACTACACAGATGGCTGAGCAACAGCAAGAAAACCACATACTACCATTAACAGGGGCAAACTAGCCGCTGGCACAATCCTGCAGCTAATAGAGCAGGCATAGATCAGAGGAGCCTCACAGGGAATGATGCAGCAGCCAGAATATGGAAATAAGCCTTACACCTTTCATCCCCCTTGACAGGGTCTCCACCACAATGGCGCATAGGATCTGATAGGCATTATCCTGGTGCTCTCTGTTTTTTAGGACTGGGCTGTTACTTATAACTTTTCCACATTGATTTCAGTTATTCAGGTGCTCAGACAACCTGAATAACCAACAGTGCACGCTTTTGCTTGTCTATTCAGAAGTAGGACCCATTGAGTTTAATAGATTTACTCTTAAGTAAGGGTATAAAACAGTAGTTCTCACACTTTTTAGCACCGAGACCCACCTTTTAGAATGACAATCTGTCTGGGACCCAGCAGAAGTGATTTCATGGCTGGAAATGCCATCGTTGTGACACCAGAGCCTGCCACTTTCCTGAGAATGCAACCATAAGTTGGGTTATTTCTCAGCCATTTTCCAATAGCAAAGTGAATCAGAAAGGAAAAAGCCTGTTTAGAACCTGGCACAAGCAAAACAACCACAGAGCCCTCCCACTTTCTAGCATCCCATCATCCCAAAATTTCAATATGGCTGCTCTAGGTGCTTTGCGACCCACCTGAAATTGGCTCATGACCCGCTGGTGGGTCCCAACCCACAGTTTGGGAACCACTGGTGTAAAAGATTGCAGCCCAGGTCTGCAATCCTATGTATTGATTAGTAAGCCCCACTGAACACCGTGGGACTTGCGTCTGAGTAAACACGCATACGATCCTGCAGCAAGTCTTAGTATAGTTCTTAACTATGGCATATTTATCAAAATAGAGCCTGACATGACTGGTATTAACATTCTCCTAATCTCTCCTTTTCCCATATTGCTTTCCCCAAAAGGAGGGATAAGGGAGCATGTATATCGTAGAAGAAAAACATCTGTTTTCATTCTTCATTTGTCAGAGGGATCAGGTGAGAAGCTTGAGCTGACAAGGGATGAAATATTCTCTACTTAAAACCTTAAAGTTCAGCCTTCTGATATCATTACAAAAGAGCTGAAACGATTTGTCGTCTGGATCTTATCATGCATATGACTTATCGTTCATCTCAGACATGGTCTCTGTTCCAAGCAAGTGCACGGTCCAGGTTTCCTCCATTTGTGTAGATACACAACCCTTATGATAAAGCATAGATATCAGTTGACCATCAGCATTAAAAACAAAAAAAGCCCAAAGTCTCTAGGTCAGTGATTCTCAAACTTTTTATCACCAGGATCCACTTTTTAGTGCTCGTGTCAGGACCCGTCGAAAGTGATGTCGTGACCGGAAGTGACATCATCAAGCAGGAAGTGCCGTCATTGTAACGTAATCAAATGATGTTCTAGGAATGCAAACCGGCATTCTTGGACTGCAGCAATTGCACAACCATGAAATATTATGGACAGAAAGCAAGCTGAGGACAAAATGTTACATTAAACTAAATAAAATTGGAAAACAAAACCTCTCTTGAAAATTCAAACTGTTAGCACTCACAAAAGGAATATAGCAAGTGAAAGGTCTGTGGCTTGCATGATGGCAGCTCTCAACTTTTAGTGACCCAGCTGATGTTAGGTTCTGACCCACACGTTGAGAAACATTGCTCTAGGTCTCATGTCTGCTGAGAACGTTTGGGAGGATAAGCTTAATGTGTTGATTTCAGCAATCGAAAGATGTCTGATCGCTTGGTTCTGGGACTCGAATGCACCACACTGCACCTGATCTCTCTTCTTTGGCACCCCTTTTCTAGAACCTTCCTTTGTGTCCCAAAGCAACTGCAGAGGTTTGGTTGAGGCTTTCAGTACGGGACTCTGATGGGCAGGGTGATGGTGATTCACGTGATGTTGAGGGTCTCCTAGTCTCACAGATTCCCTAGAGCACCCTTTGAAGCCAAAGTGACAATAGGAGTGGATGCCGACACTCTTGTCTGTGTTTCTGCATGTAACAATCGAGCGCTGATTCCCTGAGATTTCATTGTGCTTTACAGTGGCGCATGCGCAAAGTGCGCTTCAGCTGCAGAGTGGATGGAGCCGGTTTGCAAGCTGGCAGTGAAGCTGGGAGGCCTTCCTGTGCTGCCTGGCAGAACATTCCATGCATTTATCAGAATACCTGCAGCTTCCACTCCCAGGCAAGTGGCACAGTCAACCATCAGTGGAGGCAGTGCAAGATGCTGGCTGGGGATGTGAAGCAGCAGGGGCATTCCTAGAGGGGGGGCAAAATGCTAAGTTTTGCAGGAGCCTGAGCTCCTGTGTAAAGCAGCCCCTCCCCCTCCCCTTCAGAGTCATTTAAAGCCTCCAATCCAGCTCTCAGTCGCAAATGGCTCTGAAGGGGAGGGGCCGGATTCCACCGGAGCCCCTCTCTAGGGGCGCCACTGTGAAGCAGGCAGATTTCACTCTAGGAACAGAGGAAGAAGCCTGCTGGATATGACCAAGCGCTCACTCCTATGGATGTCTACACCAAAGTAAGTTCCATTATAATCAATGGGGCTTATTGGCATGAGATGGAAAAGGCTGAAAATTGCTGTTCTCCACTATAACTAGGCATTCTTTGTGTCAGGGTTTGTTCATCCTTTCATCTCATTGGCCCCTTTGAACTGAATGAGAGATTGGTGTCCCTGTTCTCCTCCTCTGTCAACAGGCTCAGTTCCGACTGAAGGCAGCTCTTGCTCTCCATTGCATTTGCCCAACCAACCAGCGTAGGGCAAAGCTGCAAGAATTAAGCCATGAAAGCCCCCAATCCACCCCCAACAACAGGAGCCCCAACACCCGGTGTGTCTCCTGGCTTTTCTGAAAGGTCCCTCCTGGTTATATTTTAGCCGTAAGCCGTTCTGAAGTTGCTGTTGATTGGAGAGCAGGCAGTGTAATCTCCTTTGATGGTGATTTGTAGCCTTTTAAAAAAAATCAATCTTGGTGCAAATGCCAGCAATGGGAGACCAGATGAATGTGATTTCTCAGCAACGTATTCCGTTGGTTTATGATGTTGTTTCAAATGGCACCATGGATTCTTGGGAGCTACAGCCCCGTGCTTTTATTCAAATAGATCTCTTCGAAAAAGGGGGGGGGTCAATGCTGTAGACATTGAGCAAAAAACTTTCCTGTTTTCATTCTGAAGAAACACCAGAGCAGCCGACGGAGTGACGTTAATTAATAAAAGCAGTCACAAGAATAATGACAGAGCAGCAAGGAGCAAAATGTCAGTAAAATACAAAAGCCAGAGAAAACGCCATACAAGCAGTCAACTAAAACGTCCAGCAGAGCAGCAGAAAGCCAAGTTGGTCCTTATCAAAATCCAATGAAAAACCAGGTCTTAGCCAGGTAGCAAAATGAGCTTCAGGATGGAGCCAGGCAGACTTCTCTCTGGGCTGGGCGTTCTGCAAAGGGGGCATCACCAATAGATGCAGTTTGCAGCCATTGGCTGTAGGTCTACTCTCAGAGGCAGAGTGGAGTAAAATTGTCCCTTTTTCCTCCCTCCAGGTGTTTGAAGAGGGCTATCGTATCCCCTACCAGCTTTCTCCAGGCTAAACATACCCATTTTCCTCAACCCTTCCTTTTAGGGCTTGTTCATTGGGTCCTCCGATCATCCTTGTTGCACTTCCTTGAACCTGCCAGCCCAGTTTGGCTGCATTTTCCTAACGTTCATTTTCCAGAATTGGACGCAGTACTCCCTGTGAGCTTTCTGGCCAATGCAAACTGGAACTGTGCTGATTCCATTGTCCAAGTCCTGACATCTTACATTATTGGCCTGTACATTCTTCCCTCCAATGGCAGATTTGGGGAGAAAATTTGGGCTGCAACACAAGGACAAAAAGTGGACTCCCTGCCTCTCATTCCTGACCAAGTGCCTCTGCCCACCCCACTCCCAGCCACTGTTGTTAAAAAAAAAAAAAAGCAAAAGCTGACAAGAACTCCAGCCTCAGACATTCCCACCAGGTGAAGTTTGGCCCTAAGCCCCAACACAACTGTGTTTGTATCCTCCAAACGTTCTTCCTGCCCGCCTTTGGGTACTAAAATGCAGAGCGGTTAACAACCCAACTCTTTAAGCACACATAAATCACCCCATGGAAAAATGCAGCAAATTCCCTCATAAAGTCACGGCGCTTTAGTTTAAAGAGACAGAACAAGGTTGAATTTACAGAGACTCATTACGTTTATAGCCCATCACCCAGTTCCAGCTTGGGCCAGCCTGCTCTTAGCGCTGCTGTTTCAGAGGTGCAAAAGCCTAGCGCAGAGGGTGGGGTGAATACCAGGTCCCCTTCCTGCCATCCCCAATAGGTGGGTCAGGGGACCTTCTTTTTGCAACCATAACTGGTGAAAGAGGCAGTGGTTGGTCTGTTAATGGGGACTGTGTGGAATAGCATGTGACAGCCATCCGTTGAGAGCAATTCTG
This sequence comes from Lerista edwardsae, assembly GCA_029204185.1. Classification (NCBI taxonomy): domain Eukaryota; kingdom Metazoa; phylum Chordata; class Lepidosauria; order Squamata; family Scincidae; genus Lerista; species Lerista edwardsae. The sequence goes on along the minus strand of JAJKFI010000036.1, from coordinate 3,518,846 downwards.
GCTTCCCATTGGTTCTTGGGTCCAATTCAAGGCTCTGGTCTCATCCCGAAAGCCCTACAGGACTTGGGGGACCTTTAGTACCTTAAAAACCATCTACTGCCACAAGAAACTGTCCTCCCATTAAGATCTGAGAAGACCTGCACCAGGTGCCTAGTGAGGTAGGATCAGTGATGTCATTCAGGGGGAACGGACCAGAACGGGCGTTCCGGATCCTAACGGGCTCCGTGGCTGGTTCCGGGTTCCTGACAAGTGCCAATCAAAAGTGAGTTCCTGTTCCTAAATCATTTGAATGACACCACTGGGTAGGATGGTCGTACTTGCAGGAAATGGCCTTCTCTGAAGTGGCCCCCCGAACATGGAGAGCATTGCCATCAGGGGTGCAGGAAGCTTCTACTCTCCCCACCTTCAGAAGACCATCAAAATGCAGTTGTTCCACCAGGCTTTTGGACTATGAGTACCACCAATGTCAGCTGCTCTTTGTTAGTCTCCAAACTGAGCGTCCTACATTATGCAATTTTGAAAGCTAACTAATTGACTTTTTAAATTGTCTTATTATACTTATGACGATGTGTGCAGGCCTTGGGACCGTATGATGGAGGGAGGGATATAAATGTAAGTCATAATAAAATGTGTAGCTAGGAATTGTTGGCGTGCTATTTATGGACCTTCCAAGGTGAGGAGGGGGAAGGAATACGTTGTAAGCTGCTTTATTGAGGCCTGGCACAGTATAAAACAAGGTTTCTAAAAAGAGCTGGAGGAGACACCCTTGGAGTGGGTTCTGGCCTCCTGAGAGGCACTGCTGACATATTTGTGACAGTCATGGAGGTACAGCTGGTGCACAATTGCCACTTGGTAAAATCCCACTCTCTGTGGACACAAGGAATTCATCCCACCTGGAAAACAGATGGGGAGATAGAGGTTGTGGCTCACTTTGATTTGGACTCCTAGAAAAGATACAGTAGCTGCTGTCTAGGATAGAAATACAAAGTGGACAGCTAGTTGTCTCATGTGCTCCCTGAGGCATCTGGTGGGCCACTGGGTGATACAGGAAGCTGGACTAGATGGGCCTTTGGCCTGATCCAGCAGGGCTCTTCTTATGTTCTTAGGATAGCAAATTCTGTTTTATTTACCTCATATTTCCTTCAGAATTTTACCTCAAAATACCAGGTGCAGGGGAGTAGCAATGATATGCAGGCATCTGGTTGTCTTGCATGCTCCCTGGGGCATCTGGTGGGCCACTGTGAGATAAAAGAAGCTGGACGAGATGGGCCTTGGCCTGATGCAGTGGGGCCAGCGGCGTCATGCAGCCGGAATGCTGGGCGGGAGGAACGGGTGAGCGGCAGCCCGCCTGTTGCATACCACTCTGTTTCGCCATCTTCCCCGCAGAAGACGGCGAAACGGAGCGGTACGCAACGGGTGGGCTGCCGCTCACCCGTTCCTCCCGCCCAGCGTTCCGGCTGCATGACGCCACTGAGTGGGGCTATTTCTAAGTTCCTATGAGTACATGTCTGAAGAGGAACATCTGGTTCTGGTGGTTGTCAAAGAGAAATGCTGTGGAGAATCTTGACTGGCTACCAGTATGTTTACCTCAAAATTTACCTCAGAATGCCAGGGAGTGGCCACAGGATGCAGACACCTTGTCTCCTGTGCTCCCTGAGGCATCTGGTGGGCCACTGTGAGATAAAAGAAGCCAGACTAGATGGGCCTACGATCCAGCCCTGATCCAGCAGGGCTCTTATTATGCTCTATGGTGGCTGAAACTAAGAGCCCAAAGGCGATGCTGTTTGCCATCCCCTCCATGAAACATCCCTAACAGAAAGCAAGATTAGGACAAAATAACACGCAGTGAAATAAAAACAATTTTTTTTAAAAAAAACCCTCACTTGAAATTCAGACTGTTAACACTCACAAAATGAATACAGCAAGAGTCAGGTCTGCAGCTTCCAAGATGGCTGACATCAGGTTGTGACCCATCAAGTGGGTCCCGATCCACAGTTTGAAGAACTGCCTTTGGGGATTCATGCTGCCTGGTACTGGCCAGCCCTCTTCCTCCCAGGTCGCCTTCTTTATATGCCACTGGAGTATTGGGTAGGAGAAGAAAATGCCATGGAGAATGAGAAAAAAATATCCCAGACCTCAACACCACCCTGGGAGTAGAACTGAGAAGCCAAGCTTGGCAGCCTGGCCTCGAAGTGGTGGTTCAGCTGAGGACAGAGGAGTAAGCCTCTTGCCCCTGGCCTGCCTGCCCTCCCAGATCCATATCGTAGCATGGACAGAGTTGCCCTCCACTCCCCATTCCTTTGCCAAGGGGGCAGAGGCCCTCTCTTGCTCCAGCCCTTTCCAGACAAGAATTGGTGTTTTGGTTGGGGCTCTGGCTGGCACTGGAAACGGCTGGTACTGCCAGTGGAAAAGACTCCCTCCAAAGAGGTTAACTCGAAGGACACAAGAGCCTGCTTGTTCGGGTTTTGTTCCAAGAGTATTTGAAATTCAGCAGCCACTGAGGCCGGAGAAGGGCTCGGAACAGCGTTTCTTTTCCATTCCATCCTGGGAATCAGGAAAGGAGCTTAACATGATCGGCAAGAGCACCACCACAGAGGTCTCGTTCTTCTTACAGTGTAGCCTAGTGGGGAGAGAAGGATACCTTGCACATGCTCAGGGGCATTTTGTCAGTATGCCTTTCAGTTCTGATGGTATAAGAAAGGTTCTGGATCCAAATTAAGCTCTGGCTGTGCTGCCGAAGAGGTTTGTACTGCTTCTGCCAAGGCTGGTGTTTTACCATAGAAAAAAACAGCTGCCTGCCCTGAGGGTTTCCTTATCTAAACCAGACACATGGGAGACAACAGAGGAAGGGCTGGGCTGGGGAAGGGAGAGGAGGAGAGGGTGCTGGGGAAGATGGAGACGCATGTGCTGTTATTTCATGCACAGGTACTGAGGCTTAGGGCCAGTGGCGTCATCTAGGCGGAACAGCCCGGTATGCCGTTCCGCAAGTTCTGCGGACGGGCCCGTGCCGTGCCGCCTCTCCGGAGGACGGGCGAGCTGCTCCTGGGCCCGCCCGCCCTCCCTCTCATCCTGAATCACTCTGAAATGGAGCGATTCAGGCGCTGTGAGGCACAGGGAGGCGTGGCAGCCTTCCTGCCATAGGGGCGGAGGGCTGTCAATCATCTGGGCGTTCCAGTTCCTGGCGCGCCCGGATGACATCACTGCTTAGGGCGCAATCCTAACCACAGATGTGAGCCGGCCTCCTTGGCTCCAAGCGTGGTCCAAATGCACTTTACGATGTTACTTGCAGCACTGCTGGGCCAGCGCAAGCGGAAGGGGTCTGGATCAGCCCCCAGTTGAGTCCCTGTGGTGCTACAACCCTTTCATTACCCAGGGAGTTTGGTTTCTGGGAGGGGTGTCACGGAATAATCCCTTGCAGATACCGAGGGCCCACTTTATGCCCAAGTTCAGCAGTCACCCTTCTTTCAGGTATGTGTGTGGATGGCGCTCAAGTCGGCAGAAATGACCTTATTTGGCCCGGTACAGATTAAAGCAGGGTGGGGTGGTGGTGGTGGTGGTGGAAACGACCGCCATCTCTCCAAGGGTATGTTTTTGCTTTGCTGACATGCACAGCAAATGGTGTGATTGATTTATTGGGCCTACTGGTAGATGGGAGGCTGTAAATGGGCTATCCAGCGCCGCCGTTAAAAGGGTTTGACTGAGGACCATTAAGCATGCTCAGAGTCAGGCCAGCCCTGAAAAGAGGCACAGGGAGGGCGAGTTGTATCCGTTGATCCAGTGGTGTCATCTAAATGATTTAAGAACAGGTACTCACTTTTGATTGGCACGTGTCGGGACCCGCCCACCGGAAGTGACGTCATAAGCCGGAAGTGAGGTCATGGCAGGAAGGGACATGAAAAAAGCCCTTTTTGAGGCCTCAGATTATTTTAAACTGACCCAACAGTGGCAACAGTATTCCACAGCACCCCCAGAACACGTTAAGGAGGCCTGGCATCATGTTAAAGTGACTCAACAGTTCCAAAACCCCAGAGCAGCTCATTTTTCAGTGGCAAGGCAAGGCAAGGCTCCACCCGCTGCCTGCCTACCTGCCTCGCTCTGAGAACGTGCGGCAACTCAAATGTGCAGGAAATTCAAATGTTGCAGGGGGCGGAGTCAATGAGTGGGTGGGGCCAGCCATAATCCTAGAAACCGGTACTCGCGTACCCCCACGTACCCCCTGCATGACATCACTGCGTTGATCCCTCCCCACCCTTCTTCTGGAAAAGTAAATAGCAGCAGCAGCAGCAGCAACAAACCTCAGTCTGGGAACAAACAGAATCAAGTTGCTAGATCACAGTTCCAAAAGCCGGGGCTGTTGTGTACGTACCTGCCCTGCCAGGGCAACGGAGCTGTTGGTATTCTGACGGAAGAGCTCTGGGTCTTGGTTTGCAAAGTGTTTTGCTCTTTGCAAAACAGGCTCCCCAGCACTTTGGTCCTTGGCAAAGAGGGATGTGCTGTTGCCACGTGTTGGGCAGAGGGTGATCGGAAAGAAGGCGTAAAGGTGAGCCTGAAAGCAATGCCAGGAAGTAAAGAAGGGGGAGGTGGACAGAGAGAACAGGCCTGAACGATAAGCAGCAGTCGCAGAGGCTGCAATCCTACACACGCTTGCATCCGAGTAAGTTCCATTAACTATAATGGGGGAGGGACTGGGCTCACACAGAACATCACTCAGGACACAGTCTCAACCTGGAGTGGGGCTGGCACAGACCAGCAAAGTTTGGACTGCACAAGGGACACCATCAAATCTGTTTGGACCACACTTGGAGTCAGAGAGGCATGCGCCGTCCTCCCTGACTCCGAGAGTGGTCCAAATGCGCTTTACGGTGTCACTTGTGCTGGCCAAACTTTGCTGGCCTAACTCTACCGGGCTAACTCCAGGTTAGGATTGCACCGTCTAGGAAACCACCTAGCCGAGTTCAGCTGGGAAGCTCAGATTGAAAACCTGATGTGGTTTGGTGCATGCCACCGTTGTGCGTTTGCCAGCATTTGCCAGCATGTGGGCACTCCCCGCTGCAAACAGTGGCCACTGACATCCTCACCACGTTCCTTCCTTGCATGGTTCTTTCCTGAAAACAAAAAGTCCAGGATGTTTCTCCTGGACCCTTCTGAGCAGGACACAGCAGTTCTAACAGAGCCCTGTGATCAGGCCTCCCTGTTGCCTGGCACATTTGAAAGGAAGGGGCGATGTGTCTGTTGGGAGGGTGGGAGGCCCCCATCAGCAAGAGTGCAGTGGCATCTTGGGTCAGGATGGGGCCACTTTACGGAGAACTGACCAGGGATTTAAGTTGCCAAAATAACGCATTGGATGCCAGCCCATTTTGAACTGTCTTCCGAAGCACTCACCCATCGCTGCTGAAAAGCTCTGTGGTGCATCTTCAGAGTCAGGGGTGTGAGTTAAGAGTTAAATCCTTTTTTCTTGCAGATTCTCTTGTGCTCCAGGCTGAAGAATTAGAGCCCATTATCCTTTATGCTTTGCGTCACACAGATACTATTATGTATGCATATAAACAGTAACTCTGAATCTTCCTTGCGGAACAAACCTCGGTCTTTTTTCTCCAGTTGCATTTCTTGTGCCACAGAAATGTACTTTGCACAGTGCAAAGATCTCCTTCTGACTGGACGCAGGGCCAGCTGGGAATTTAGCAAGCCTTGCTGTCCCTGTCCCATCAAACACAGGGAAAGTGATTGCCCAGGGACAGATACCAGAAAATGGTGACTATGCCTTGCGGCAGGAGTGCGTGGAGCTGTGTGGGGCCTGAGTGCGAGAGACATAGCCTGAGATCTCGGAAGCCTGCAGCACAGCATAGCATTGCTTTTTCTATGCCCTTCCCAGTCGACAACCCTTTTGACACCCACATTGAAATTGCTGGATTGCGAAAATCAGGCTATTTCTTTCATTGACCTTTTTGTTGCTGTCGACATTTCAGGTGCTGTTAACCCACCGAGACCTTAGAATCATAGAATCATAGAGTTGTAAGTGACCTGCAAGGACATCTAGTCCAACTCCCTGCCTGTAGCAGGAAATCCTCCTAGCACATTTCCAGCAGGTGCCTGTCGAGCCTCTGCTCGAAGGTCTCCAGTGAGGGAAAATCCACCACCTCGCTCCAGTGGCAATCTGTTCCACTGTCGAACTGCCTGTCTCATCAATAAATTCTTCCTGATGTCCAACCAGAATCTCCTCTCTTGCAGTTTTTACCCACTGGACCTCATTCTATCTTAGGGTAGGGTGTCTCAGAAATCACTTCAATTAAGACATCAGTTGAACACGGTTGTGGATGCCAAGCTTAGCCAAGGGAGCCCTTTGCACTTGATAGTCTGGAACTCTCACACTGGGATGGGGGGAGGCAACAACAATGGAATAGTGGCGATCCCACAGTACAAAGGCACAGGGCAGAGGGGGGCTTTTAGCTTTTGGAGGGCTTGGGCCCGAGGTTTGGAGGACCACCTCAGCTGCTTCCCAGTCTCCTACAAAAATTTTTTAGAAAGCACCACAGGCACATCATTCCTCCCCAGTGGCGTCTCTACAGGGAGGGCAGAGCTCTAAGTGTTGCAAGGAGCCTTACCCTGTCATGTCAATCCCTCCTCTCCCTTGCTGCTGTAGCCAGTAAGCAACGCCAAGTTGTTGCTGTTCCCTGTGAGGATTGGCTCAAACGATGCAGGAGAGGAGTGATTGCCACTGCAAGGTGAGGCTTCTTACAAAACTTAGAGCTCTGCCCTCCCTGTAGAGACGCCACTGTTCCTCCCACTAGTCTGGAGGAAGAGGATGTGGAGGTGGCGTCATGTGGCAGACGGATTTTCCACCGTGTGATTAGCTGCAACAATATTATATCCAGATACTCTTGGAATCTTAGTTGACTCAGAACACCACCCTATACTGGCATTGTGCCGGTGCTGCACTTTAGCACCGATCTAGCGCTGCCAGCTGTGCACCAGTCCAGCCCCAGTGGCGCTCAGTGAGCATTTCTAAGGCGTGCCGGAGACGTAATGGGGTGGCACAGTGGGCAGCGACGGGGGCGGAAACGGCCAACAGGCATTGTGCCAAATCCTAAGTCCTGTCCCTGGCCAAGATGGCCCCGATCTGGGCTGCTGCTGCGCATGTACACCTGTGCCTGCAAATCCAGAGGCACAGATCCGAGCAAACCTATAGGGATGACTGGGGCTTACCCGGGTGCAAGGTGAAAACCTCCCCTTAACCTGCTCTGAGCTGCTGCTGCCTCCTGCTGGGCTTAGGATATGGCCCTGCTGTGCCAGCCTTGCTAGGCTGGCGCTGTTTAGGATTGGGCTGTTAGAGTGCAATCCTAACCTGGAGTTAGGCCAGCAACGTTTGGCCGGCACCAGGGTCACCAAAACGTATGTTTGGACCACTCTCGGAGTCAGCCAGCACATAGATGTGTGCCATTCTCCCTGACTCCAAAGGTGGTCCAAACACCAATTTTAAAAATGCTTCTGCAGTGTTGGGGGGGGGGATTCACCCAAGTTGACTGCTTAAGGGTGCAATCCTGACCAACTTTCCAGCACTGGCGTAGCTATGCAAATGGTGCCCGTTCTACATGCTGGGGTGGCGTAGTCGTCACAAGGCCCCCTCAAGCTAAGGCAGTGGTTCTCAAGCTTTTCCACGCAGGGACCCACTTTTTAGAATGACAGTCCGTCTGGCACCCACCAGAAGTGATGTCATTCCATATGTGATGCTAGAACCTGCTTCTTTCCTGTGAATGCAGCATTAAGGGCTCAATCCTAGCCAACTCGCCAGCACTGACATAGCTGTGCTGCATCCTACAGTGGAGTAGCAGTCATGGAGGCCTCCTCAAGGGAAGGGAATGTTTTTCCTCACCTTGGAGCTGCATTGCCCTTACCCCGGTGCTGGAATGTTGGTTAGGATTGCGCCCTAAATTGGGTTATTTCTCAGCCATTTTCCAATAGCAAAGCGAATCAGAAGGAAAAAGCCTATTTATTGACACAAGCAAGGACCCTATAGTCCTTCCCCTTTCCAGCATCCCTTCTTCCCGTATTTTCAAGATGGCTGCTCTAGGTGCTTTGCAACCCACCTGAAATTGGCTAGTGACCACTGGTGGCCCACAGTTTGGGAACCACTGAGCTAAAGGAATGTTTGTTCCCTCAGAGCTGCACTGCCCTTACCCTGGTGTTGGAACGTTGGTTTGGATTGCGCCCTAAGTTTCAGAAGGTGATGAGGACATTGGGCTGGAGCTGGGAGAGGGGGTGGATTCAGGAAGTAGTTGAAGTGAGAGAAAGGCCCCATGTGGGTGTTCTGGAAAGAGATTCCATGCACAAAACTGGAGGCAATCGCATTTCTTCTTGTATTCCTTCTGAACCCAGCATGAAGTGAAATATCATCTCAGCACTACGTACTCCCAGGCCCTCCACAGTGCTCAGAGCTTCCTCCCTATCTATCATCCCTGCTGATCTGTTTTGCTCATTACATGGATATCTTTCCCGGAGACAGGAAAACTGCTCAAGGCCCTTGCCCAGCGAACGTTGAGGCTTGGTGGTTAAAGGGGAAGAACCTGAGCCCAGAAGAAGTGATTTGGCTTTTTTCAGTTTGTTTTTGATGTACTTAAAAATACATGTGAAATTGTATTCTACTTCCCCACTCCAAAGTCAAAAAGACCATCGGCATAGGAAGTAGACATTCTGATATATCCTCATGTTGACAGCCTCCCTTAAGTTTAGCTCTTCCATCTCTATTTTTCATATCTTGAGATTACTTCCTGCAGCAGACATGAACCCAGAGATAATTGGCCTACTAACTTTTTGTGCTTCTCCAAGTACAGACATTTTGCCTCTGTGGTTGTGACTCTGAGATCTTGACAAATTCTTTCTGCTAAAGCTTTTCTCCAGGCACTCGTGTGAGAAGAACCTTATTTGAGATATGCCTAGTTTATCATCCTAATGTGAACTATTCAGGACAGTTAAATTATCTTCAGAAACTAGGTCTGCAGCTCCGTCCTTTCTGTTCTACACGGGTTTTAGATCAGAAACTCTCCAGATTTTCCCCAAAGGATCAGAGAAATCGTAACTTGGTGGCTATTCATAATTATCTGTGAAAGGTCTTTTGTCTACATTCACAGAACTGCATATCACAGGGTGAACGTGGGGGCGGGGAAGACGGCGAAATGGAGCGGTACGCAACGGGCGGGCTGCCGCTCACCCGTTCCTCCCGCCCAGCGTTCCGGCTGCATGACGCCGCTGCCTCTGAGTGTTCTGACACCTTTACATCTGACAAGTTCCTAGTAGCAAGAACGTTCAAGGGCTAGCACCTGGTCTGGGGGTTGTTTTTTGATCAAATGCAGTGTCAAGTAGCTTCAAAGTGATCTTGAATGTTTGCGGTTATCCTCCTTGCCTCTATCTTTAAAAAAACAAACAACTTTCCATATGGTTTCTATTGCAATTTGAAAAAAAAGGGGGGGGCTTCTTGATGGAGTGCCTAATTTCCGGGTTCGCTGCGATGAGATGTGGTCCTGGCCACTCGCTGCCGTGGCTTTAACCGTGGCTGAGGCCAATTCACGGAGAGGAAATCTGTCAAGGGCGATGCAGCCTGCAAGCTGACTAGAGCCTCCATATGCAGAGGCAGACTATTTCTGAGTACCAGATCCTTGGAAGAGAAAGCGGAGGAGGGCTGTTTCCTTCAGCCTTCCTGGAAGCATCTGCTTGGTTGTCGGAAACAGGATGGTAGACCAGCTGGACCCTTCATCTGATCCAGCAGGGCTGTTCTCTGCCTGTTATGAAGGGACCCTGATCAGAAGGATGAAAAAACCCTCCAATTTCAGGTCGGTCCCAGACCAAAGCTCTCTCCTCTTCTCCTGTCCCCCAAATCACACCTTTTTTCCCATCTGCCAAGATAATTGAAACTTGTGCAGGGATGGAGGAGGGCGAAGCCCTTGCAAAAAGAGCTCTGTGGAAGTGGTAGCACCAGCATACGGAAACGCTGCCATAGCAACCGCTGGTTTCCCCCACATGGAAAATGTGATAATCAGACTTGTGGGGTGGGGGTGGTGGGAGGTGTAAATGCACCTGGCTTTTTAGCTTTTTACTGTCTTGCAGGTAATCACAAGGGCCTCTGCTGTGCATTTGACACATGGACATAAACACATACCAGCTGCGTGTGTTGCATCAGAACATGATCATGCTTCAGATGTGGGCCAAAAGTCTGGTTATCCGGTTCCACAAATCGACACTTTCATCAGCCTCCACCTTCTCAGATTCTTTCGAACATTTGATTCATACTGTAATGAGTGAGAATCCTTTTTTTTCACTTTTGCATAGCTAAAACTTGAATCTGTTTCTTCAATGGGTATTGATAGCTAAAGAAATTGTTGCTGAAACTATCCTGATAGACTGGTAGCTACTTGAGGTTGCTTTTGGTTCTATGGAGCATTGTGGAACATAGTTGGTGGACAGAGATCTTGAGTTTTGCAGCTGGTTCAGGTCAAGTGCAGCAGTGGGGGGCTCCAAGGGCATGCTGCTGGTTTTGAGGGATCTGGCACTCAGTATGAGCACTACTTACCTGGCTGCTGGCACCTGACAAGGAAATGAGCCATGTAAAAAGCTGCCTTCTGGAATGACCTACCACTCCAGGAAGTGAAAGAATATACAGTATGAAGCAAGGTATTCTCAGGAGAGCATTGGGGGTAGCTTGTCTGTAGCCGCGTTCCACAAAAGCATTGTAAGCGAAAATAGGAGGCGAGACAGGAGAACTCATAACTCAGTTGATGATTACCAGCTTTGCATTTGGTTTGAGTTTCCTGGCATTGCTTGTTAAAAAACGGATTCGGGCTTTAGCAGCACCAGGAAATTCCTCTGCTTGTGACCTTGAGAGAACATCAGTGGTAGCTGGAGTGGAAAGGAGTATTGAGTCAAGTGGACTCAAGTTCTGATGAAGCCATGTTCTGTTGCCCCAAAGGCCATAACGCAATATCAGGGTGTCCATCGTTTTCCCATTTTGCAATCTGAAAGCCGTCTCCAGGGAAGGCATGTTGTGGTTGTGGTGGGCACCGCAGTGAGACCATTAACTCTGGGTGGAGCAGGTGTGGGGAAAAAAACTCACCCTGCATGCCGGGAATCATATCCAAGTCTGCCAATTTTGTAATGATTTTATTCATAAGTGTGGCCATCTTAGGATATGGTGTGCGGTTCTGGTCACCCTTTAAAAAAAAATACATCGTAGAGCTGCAGAACAGGCCAAAGCATTTGGAGATTTTCTTTTGGGGAAAAGGCAAGTAAGAGGGAAGATGACAAGTGTTGTGTAGATGCATTCATGGTCTGCATGTGGGCACAGGGCTGGCTCTGGGAGCGACAGGGCCCAAGGTGGGGCATTCAGTGTGGGGCGTTCCACACACACACCAGCGGGGGCCCCACTCACCAAGAAAAAAAACACCTGTGGTGCCGCATGTAGCACCTGGAAATAGTTGATGGTGACATGATGACATCACTGCCAACTGCTTCCGGGACGCAGGGACAGATGGGAGGGCCCAAGGTCAAGCTGTTCTGCTCACCCCACTGACTTACAGTTCGTGGATATACCGGCTGCATCAGCAGGCAATATGCCCCCTGTGCTGGTGCAGCCCCCCAAAATGTGGGGCCCAATGTGACAACATTGGTCACGTGGGCTTCAGGCCAGCCCTGCGTGGGCAGATAAAATTTTCTCAGAATACTACAACTTGTGGTCATCCAGTTAACCTGTTGGGGTGCAAACAGCAAAACACAGGTCACTCTCCGCATTCCTTGTATGCTATCGCGGTTATGCCAAAAAAAGGCCTGAAATCGCGAAAATCCGTACAGAAGCTCTCTCAACTGGTTTTGACAGTACAGGGTTTGCGTATTGGCAGGAAAAAAAATCCGCCAAACTCCGACCACCAGAAGTGGGTCATTTCCAAGATGGCAGCTTCAAAATGGGCGAAAATCACGCAAAAGTGCCCGTCCCAAGCCCAAAAAACGTCCAACCGCAGTTATGACAGTTGATTTTCCCAGAGCTAGGTGGGCTGAATGACAGGAAAAAAATTCACCAAGTTTGGAGAACCAGAACTGGGTCTTTCCCTAGTTGGCAGCCTCAAAATGCGCTAAAATCACGCAGAAGCACGCAAAAGCGCCATTCCCAGGCCCAGAAACCTGCTCAGCACAGTTAAGACAGCTGTTTCTCTCACAGACAGGTCTCCTCAGAGTCATGAGAAAAAGTGAACAGGTTTGGAGAACCAGCTGGGTCAGCAGCCACAGTGAGAAGCATCAAAAGGGGCAAATGTGCATGCTAAAGCATGCAGAAGCGTGCAAAAGCAGCACTCCCAGGCCCAGAAACCTGCTCAGCACAGTTAAGACAGCTGTTTTTCTCTCAGACAGGTCTCCTCAGAGTCATGAGAAAAAGTGAATAGGTTTGGAGAACCAGCTGGGTCCCCAGGTGTGATGATGGCCCCCTTTTGGAGATGCCTTAAAAGGAGATGTGATGACTCCATGGAAAGTGTGTGTGTGTTACTGACTGTAGCCCACAATGGTGAAATAGGAGTGTCCTCATAAAGAGGGAATAGGCACACCATGCCCTGCCACTATTGCCTTCCCCATCCCAAGCCAAAAAGACTTACAGCTACAACACAATTGAAATCAAAACATCTCCAGAAAAAATAACATGAGCAAAACAAAGATGCTGAGGAAATGGTCTCCCCCATACTGCAACTTAAATTTTCATTAATTCATATTTGGAGGAAACCGATTAATGATGCAATGCAAACAAATCTTGTTGTTCAGTTGCTAAGTCGTATCCGACTCTTCGTGACCCCATGGACCACAGCACGCCAGGCCTCCCTGTCCTCTACTAGCTTCCGCAATCAGTCTTGACTTCCTGTAGGATTGACCGATTAGATCTCCTTGCAGTCCAGGGGACTCACAGGAGTCTTCTCCAACACCATAATTCAAAGGCATCTATTCTTCGGCGCTCTGCCTTTCTTATGGTCCAGCTCTCACAGCCATACATGACTACTGGGAAAACCATCGCTTTGACTATGCGAACCTTTGTTGGCAGGGTGATGTCTCGGCTTTTGATTAAGTTGTCTAGGTTCGCCATAGCTTTCCTCCCAAGAAGCAAACATCTTTTAATTTCATGGCTGCAGTCACCATCTGCGGTGATCTTGGAGACCAGGAAAATAAACTCTGACACTGCTTCCATTTCTTCCCCTTCTATCTGCCAGGAAGTGATGGGAGTGGTGGCCATGATCTTAGTTTTTTTAATGTTGAGCTTCAAGCCAATTTTGGCATTTTCCTCTTTCACCCCCATCAGAAGGTTCTTGAGGTCTTCCTCACTTTCTGCCATTAGAGTGGTATCGTCTGCATATCTGAGGTTGTTGAGATTTCTCCCAGCATTCTTGATTCCAGCTTGTGAGTCATCCAGCCCTGCCTTCTTCATGATGTACTCTGCATATAAGTTAAATAAGCAGGGTGACAGTATACAGCCTTGTCATACTCCTTTCCCAATTTTAAACCAATCAGTTGTTCCATGTCCAGTTCTAGCTGTTGCTTCCTGGCCCGCATACAGGTTTCTCAGTAGACAGATAAGGTGGTCTGGTACTCACATCTCTTCAAGAACTTGCCACACTTTGTTGTGATCCACACAATCAAAGGCTTTAGTGTAGTCAATTAAGTAGATGTAGATGTTTTTCTGGAACTATCTTGCTTTCTCCATGATCCAGCAAATGTTGGCAATTTGATTTCTAGTTCCTCTGCCTCTTCGGAAACCAGCTTCTACTTCTGGTAGTTCTCAATTCACATATTGCGGAATCCTAGCTTGTAGGATTTTTAGCATCACCTTGCTAGCATGTGAAATGGGTGCAATGGTGCGGTAGTCTTTGGCATGGCCCTTCTTTGGGATTGGAATGTAAACTGACCTTTTCCAGTCTTGTGGCCACTGCTGGGTTTTCCAGTTTAAGCCTGAATTTTGCAATTAGAAGCTCATGAACTGAGCCACAGTCAGCTCCAGGTCTTGCTTTTACTGCCTGTATAGAACTTCTCCACCTTTGGCTGCAAAGAACGTAATGAGTCTGATTACGGTGTAGACCATTTGGTGAAGTCCATGTGTACAGTTGCCATTTGTGTTGCTGGAAAAGGGTGTTTGCTATGACTGATGTGTTCTCCTGACAAAACTCTATCAGTCTTTGCCCTGCTTCATTTTGTACTCTAAGGCCAAACTTGCCTGTTATTCCTGTTACCTCTTGACTGCCTACTTTAGCATTCCAATCCCCTATGATGAGAAGGACATCTTTTTTTGGTGTTAATTCTAGAAGGTGTTGTAGGTCTTCATAGAAATGGTCAACTTCTTCCTCTTCAGCATTGGTGGTTGGGGCATAGACTTGGACTACTGCGATGTTGAAAGGTTTGCCTTGGATCCAAATTGAAATCATTCTATCATTTTTGAGGTTATACCCCAGTACTGCTGTTCTCACTCTCTTGTTCACTATGAAGGCTACTCCATTTCTTCTAAGGGATTCCTGCCCACAGTAGCAGATATAATGGTCATCTGAATTAAATTCTCCCATTCCTGTCCATTTTAGTTCACTAACTCCCATGATGTCGATGTCCAGCCTTGACATCTCACGTTTGACCATATCTAGCTTACCTTGATTCATAGATCTGACGTTCCAGGTTCCTATGCAGTATTGCTCTTTGCAGCATCGTGCTTTCCTTTCACTTCCAGACACATCTACAGCTGAGCTTCCTTCCGGTTTTTGCCCAGCTGCTTCATTCTTTCTGGAGCTACTAGTACTCGTGTTCTGCTCTTCCCCAGTAGCATAATGGACATCTTCCGACCTGAGGGTCTCATCTTCCAGCATCATATCTTTTAGCCTTTTAGTACTGTAATCCATGGGGTTTTCTTGGCAAGAGTACTGGAAATTTCCTTCTCCAGTGGATCACGTTTAGTCAAAACTCTCTACTATGACCTGTCCATCTTGGGTGACCCTACATGGCATAGCTCACAGCTTCATTGAGCTACTTGAGCCCCTTCGCCACGACAAGGCAGTGATCCATGAAGGGGAAACCAAACTTACTTGTGTGTAAATCTGAATCCGGGTACATTCTTCTGAGAAAAGCTGCATTGATTACCCTGTAACTTGAGATCCTATTTTTAAGCTGGAATCTTGGGACCCTCCACCAAATGTTTTCTGCTATTAAGCCTCAGTTTCTTCCACCTCATCATTGTTTATCAGGATTTAGGGCTCAATCCTAACCTGGAGTTAGGGCACAATTAGGCCAGCAAAGTTTGACTCCCACCCTTGAAGTCAGGGAGCATGGTGCATGTCTGTGTGCTGCCCTCTCTGACTCAGAGTGGTCATATCCCTTGTGCTGGCCAAATTTTGCTGGCCTAACTGTGCCAGCCTAACTCCAGGTTAGGATTGTGCCCTTAGTCATGCCTTCTACCAAATCATACCCAGGATCTATCTAGGCAGGTACTGTCTACTCTGGCTTTCAAACAACTCTCCTAGAACTCCTGTTCTCTTCCCCAAGATGCCAGAGACTGGCTCTTGAGCATGCAAATTCGCCTCCTACTCATAATCACTTATCCTCTCTGCCTTTTCCTTAGAAAGGGAACTTCTGGACTTGTATTGCGGTAGAGGCAGACCCCAGTTGTAGTCTCAAGGGGGTGATCCCACCCCCAGAACCTTTATGTTGTTTATCACAGGGAAACACCAAGTAAGTTTCTTTTACAGAAGCATTTCCAGTGTGATCTGCGCTGACCCTTCGGAAGGAGAAAGAGAACGAAACAGCCTACAATTGACTATAATTAGTCCTGACAGTGCAAAAGTGTAATGTACGCTGAATTATTCATAAGCTCAAGTATTCCTTCCAATACAGTGAAGCCAATTTCCTTTCTCTATTTGAAAACTTTAGAACACTGGGAGGGGAAGGTGGCTTGGGGAACTGGAGGGGGAAAGGACCGGCTGCACATCCATGTACACTCAGTGGTGTCATCTACTCTCGCGGAGACGGAACGCTGGGCGGGACTTACGTTTGATTGGCTGCCTGCCCGTTCGCTTCCGCTGCCTTCCTGCTCGCCCAGGCACCTGGTGCGCCCCCCACCTGTCCCCCCCACATCCATCATAGAGCTGGGCAAGCAGTGGTGGGGCGTGGCAACCGAGGGCAGCCCACGTGGCGGGGGGAGGCGGCGGAACCACACAGAAGGCGGCGGAACCAACCACACTTGGCCCAGATGGTGTCGTGTGTGTTTACCTCTTGTATGCACAGGAGTGTACACAGTGGTGTCATCTACTCTGGCGGAGATGGAACGCTGGGCTGCCAATCAAATGTAAGTTCCAAGAGCATACAAGAGGTAAACACACAAGACACCATCGTGTAAGATTGTGATGGTCAAGTGCCAAGTGCAAGATTGTGATGGTGCCCATGTGGCATGTTGTTAGAGCCATAACCTGAAGAATGGCTATGTCCACCTTCTCCTCCATGGAAGGAGCTCAACCTCTAGGGACTTGGGAAGATTAGCAGCATACTGGTCCAAGCACAGTCAATGGATTTCTCTTGTTAATTTGGACCCAGGCAAAGCGCTCGGCCCTCCTACATAAGAACATAAGAAGAGCCCTGCTGGATCAGGCCAGAGGCCCATCTAGTCCAGCCTCCTGTATCTCACAGCGGCCCACCAGGTGCCCCAGGGAGGCATGAGACAACCAGATGCTTGGGTTGTGCAACCTCCTTACATTAGTAGTAGGCTACTTCAGAGTACCGGGTGCAAGGCAGTGGCAACAGGATGCAAGCGTCTTATTGTCTCGTGCCTTCCTGGGGCACCTGGTGGGACACCATGAAATACAGGAGGCTGGACTAGATGGGCCTTTGGCCTGATCCAGCAGGGCTCTCCTTATGTTCTTATATGTTCTTATGGAGGTGCTCGGGTCCCTGCTGGTCGTTCCCCTCCCCTTCGGGCAAAGTGGGCTCCTTTCCTCTGGAATAAGCTGCCATTCCTGGCTCCTCTCTCCTCCCACTGTCTCCTTTCCCCAGAGTCTTTTACTGGGCCAGGGTCAGCTCCAGGCCCACCCAGCAGGGCCAGATGCCGCTTGACAGTCCCTCCCTCTTGCAGATGGGAGTGGGCAATGGCTGAACATCACTGGGCACCATGCCGCTTCCTGACTGATCTGCAGTTGCCATTCCCCCACCCCGTTGACCAGCAGGGCTGGCGGGGCAGCTCCCTTACGGGCGGGCTCACAGTGGCATTGAAGGGTAGCAACCAGGAGGTCCACCCTGTACATCACATGAGCATAAACTCAGCTGAGGTGTTGTGAAAATTTGTGGCGGACATGAATAATTGTGTGCTTGGGCTGAATGTACTGGATGATGTGTCCTTGCTTTCCATGCCTGTGGTCCATCAACCACAGGTCTACATGAAATGTGTCTTGCCACAGGGGTTCCCTAGCAGTACCTCGGAAACCCTCCTGAGCCCACCCACCTGAAGGGGCCACAGGAAGATGCTTTCACCAGGGCCCCTTCAGCCCATCCTCCCTGGCAGGCAGCCCTTGTCAGATACCTGCATACCCCTCCCCCCCTTGCACCATGCATCCTCCTGAGCGCCTCTCATGTCTTAGCGCCATGCTGCATGTCTGCAATGCATACTTTTGCCTAATTGCTAAGGTAATTGCCTCAAAGGCGGGGCCGGCAGATGAGCAAACAGCTGGGGAGGAAGAGAGGCTGTCCAAGTCAAGAGGGTCTCGCCAGGCTCAAAGGCCCAATTAGGATTACCGCCTTCGCCACGTTGGCTGCATATCGGATGCCGATATTAAGCATACACTCCATCTCCTCTCACGCCACATCCCAGTATTGGCATGCTGGGATCTCCAATGCACCCCAGCGAGAATGATCAGCCCTGCTTCAGCAGCAGCAGCAGGAAGGTAACTTGCTCTTGAGAAGTGGAAAAATTTGTCAGAACATTCAAGCAAGGGGAGAAAAGACAGACCCTTGGAAGCTGGAAGGCATCAGGAGGAACTTGTGCCTCCCTTTGCCACAGAAACTGGGACAGACCCTTCCTCCCTCCCCCCCTCCTAGCAATCTTGGATGTTACCAAAGACATCCGTGTTTCCATCTAGGACATGGGTTCCCCACCCTGTTAGCACTGGGACCCACTTTTTAGGTAGGAAAACCTGTCAGGACTCTCCAAGGACCAGAAGTGATGTCATTAAGCAGGAAGTGCTGGCAGAGCTGGAAGTGATGTCATTGAGCAGGAAGTGTTGGCAGAGCTGGAAGTGATGTCATTGTTTTAATAAATCATACTTTTTAAATAAATCACAAGTTGTACTCATAAACATTCACATTTGGAGAAATGAATGGAGAATAAGTATGAGAGAGAGAGAGAGAGAGAGAGAGAGAGAGAGAGAGAGAGAGCTAAATGCATAATCTTGCTGTATCCTGCAATAGTTAAGCTGTGTGGTCAGTAAAACCATGTTCTTTTAGATTTTCTGGGGTATTAAGCTTTTTTGTATATAATCATAGGAATTAATAGCACCCAGGGCAGTTCCTGTGGGGAAAAAAATCTATGTAGACTACCAAAGGTTGTCACCTGCAATAATTGTTTTCAAGTACAGGCATGCCCTGGTTTCCACTGATTTGGTATCCACGGTTTCAGTTGTCCAGGGATACCATGGATACTGGGCTGCCTAGGGGAACATTAAAGACATCTCTTTATTTTTACCTTGCTGCAGCAAAACAACGGATGTTCGCCTATCTTTAAAAAGGCGTCTCCAGTACCCACAGTTTCAGGTATCCACGGTGGGGATCGAATGGAACCCCAGCAGATACTGGCGCATACCTCTGTGTCAAAATACCGGCACGTGGAACACATTTCTGTTTGGAGGTTTCCTGAAAACGTTGCAAAAACTCAATTTTTTAAATGGTGTGCAAATGCATCTACAGTAGAAAAAATGGGTTCTGCAACCCCCTGAAAATCAGCTTGCAGTTGTGTCCCCCCCCCAAGGGAGTTGCAACCCCCATGTCGGGAGGCACTGATCTAGGAGGACAGATCCTTTTATGGATTGGCAACTGGTTTAGTTAGAAGCCACGGAGAGGGAGAGCACATGGCCAGTATTCACAGTGGAGGGAAGTGGTGGGTTCCTCAAGGATCCATTCTGGGACCAGGACTTTTTAAAACTTGTTCTTTGATGGTCTGCAGTTAGGGAGAGGATGGGGTGAGTGGATCTGAGAACACCACTGCTAGTATAAAGGTAAAGGTTTCCCCACGACCGAAGGGTCTAGTCGTGACTGACTGTAGGGGGCGGTGCTCATCTCCGTTTCAAAGCCTGTAGAGCCGGCGTTTTGTCCAAGGACAAGCTTCCGTGGTCATGTAGCTGGCATGACTCTACGCCGTAGCGCACCGAATGCCATTCGGTGTCCCTATTTATCGACTTGCAAAGTGGTCCCTATTTATCGACTTGCATTTTTAGGTGCTTTCGAACTGCTAGGTTGGCAGGAGCTGGGACAAGCGACGGGAGCTCACTCCGTCGCACAGTCTCGAACTCCCAACCTTCCGGTTGGAAAGCCCAGCAGCAGCGGATTAACCTGCTGCGCCACCTCGTCCCTAGTATGCTAGTATGCATGTCCACACTGCTAGTATGCACCTTCTTAAAAAAATACAAATCCCCACTGCAAAGAAGCTGTTCTTGGCAGACCTCTCCACCAGGGGACAGCTGAATGCCACCCAGCCCTCTCCTTCTTCCCTACGTTTAGTCCATTGCTGTGAACTCAGGCCAGTCTCTGCAGCAAGCTCTCACGAGGGGGTCTCGTTCACTCTCAGCCATGGCGCATTGTGTTTCTTGTGCTCCTCCCCTCCCTACCCCTGCTCCCTGATTGGTCAGAAATCCTGGGCAGCCTTTGTTGGATACGTTTCCCTTGGAGAGGAGGGGGTCTTTGGAGACTTTACTTTGCTTGTCTTGGCCTTGATCTCATTGTTTACAAGATGACGCCGTCTATGGGTGGCCAGAAGCATGCTTGGTGCATGCAGAGACACCACTAGGCTTATTCCCCGTGGAGGGCCAGGCTGCCAGGCCACGAAACCCAGCAGCCTGGCGAATAAGCCTAGTGGTGTCTCTGCACGCACCAAGTGTGCTTCTGGCCACGCTTAGACTGCGTCATCATGTAAATAACGGGTATCACAACAGGGCCTCTGAGTGGAATTTGGCCAGGGGGTACAAATTTCTTTTTGGCCCCTTGTGAGCTCCTTCTCTATTAGAATCGTAATTTCTGCAAATTGCTTTTTTTAAAAACCCTGCGTATTCTTGCACAACATGTGAATGCTTGTCTTCACGCAATAAGTGCAAATACTTTCTGAGATCCCAGGAAATTTCCAGCTCCCCCCCTTTGGCTCCCAGGCCACGGCAGACCTGCCATTATGTCCTGGGGGGCAGCACTCCTGGGGCAGGAGGAGGGTGGTGACAAGGCGCCTTGCCTTGCTGAGAAGCCAGTGGCTTCGGCCCTCCTGCCCTTCCCTGCCATTGTACGGCTCCAACATGGAGACTGGCGTGGCCTGGGGCAGCCCATTGGCTGGGTCCGCAGCTGCTCCCAGGCTCCCTTTTTGACCCCGGGCCCAGATACAATGTACCCTTGCACCCCTCTCTCACAAGCCCTGGTGAAATTGGAAAAGGTCAGCTCTCAGGACATGTCCAGACTTCTTCCATTGTCTCCTGCCTCCCTTTTGACCATGGGCCCAACAGTATATCCCCTGCACCCCACACTCATGGGCCCCGCTCCCGAGTAAGAAAAGGGTTCCGCAGTCGTGCAGGGCAGCCCCCCAAATACTCTCATTCTTGTCCAGCTTGGAGTTGAAGCTCAGTGGAGAATCCCTCCCCCACTAAGACGGGGGGCCTGGAGGGGCGCTTGCTGTGGCATGAGGAGGGGCTCATCTAGCATACTGGCGTTGCTGCTTCCACCTGGAAGTCTTTCGAGATGAGCCTGGAGGAACCCAGTCTTGCGCCGAGGTTGGTGCAGTTTCTGCAGCCAAAGGCAGCTTCGGCGGAGACCTGTTGCCACGCTGCCCTGATGAGAGTGGAGAGCAGAGGGAGGGAGGGACGGCGATGGCCTCGGTGATTGCGGGGAGATTGATTGGAAACGAAGGGGATGTTCCAGAAAATGAAAAGTAACTAGGCACTGACATTTGCACAAGGTGGGTGGTGGAAGGAAAGCTTTGAGTGAAGAGACGAAGGTTAGGCTCGGAGGATGACGCACCGCTGAGCGCCGTGGCAAACAGTGCTCTTAAGGAGGCCCCGCTCCGCTTCCCACAGCCGCGTTCGTCTGCCGCTGCAGCAAGGAGTTTTGGAACCTGAAAGCAGACCCCGTGGAGAAAGCAGGTCACTCCTCAAAGCAAATGTCCCCGTCAGAAGGAGGCAGGCAGCTCGGCGTTGAAGGGACAGGCAAGGCTGTAACGTCTGTGAAGTTAAAAGGGCTGGAAATTTCCAACTGGGTTGAGCTAGGCCCTGGTTGGTCTTTCTGGGTTGGGGGGTTAGCCAAAGACCCCAGTTCCACTGCAGTGCTGTTTCCTGCATTGTAAAAGGGATGTCCATTGTGGGCTATAGGCAATGATGGGTTGTAACCTCCTTACATTAGTAGTAGGCTACTTCAGAGTACCGGGTGCAAGGGAGTGGCAACAGGATGCAAGCATCTTGTTGTCTCATGCCTCCCTGGGGCACCTGGTGGGCCGCTGTGAGATACAGGAAGCTGGACTAGATGGGCCTTTGGCCTGATCCAGCAGGGCTCTTCTTAGGTTCTTATGATGCTCTGGTGTTACAACGGATGCGTCCCAAAAGAGACTGTGATCCTGACCCTCCCACCTGAGGGCCTCTGAGCACTGTGGAGACCCTGCTGTCCTCTGCCACAGTTTCTCATGCACCGCTACATGTTCTCTTTTTCGCCAAGACTCAACACTCTGAAGCCTGGTGCACGCAACTCTTGGAGCATGTGGAATGGGCTGAGTCACTGGCGGAGCGAGTGCAAGGCTTCTTGCAACACTTAGAGATTTGCCCTCCCTTAGATCTGTCCCTGCCAGCTCGTACCCAAGAGCTTCTTTCTTGGTCTTGGTCTGCTGCAGAGGGCAAAACGATGCCCCAGAAGTGATGTCACCGCAGGAAGTGACATCACAGTTCTCTTTGCATGTTCTCTCTTTCTCTGGCCATCACTTTGGACAGAATGGAGGTATTGCACACTGATTCGTGTCATTGCTTTCTGTCCGCATCAAATGGAATAGAACATGATGGTATTATTCATACTCACTAAGGGTTTCCAAATGCACAGGATTTGCATGGATTTGCAGGTGGCCCTTTGTCACTCAGCGAACCACAGCCTTGGCCAGGCTGGAGAGGAAGGCAGTGATGTCATGATAGTGGGTGGCAGACTCCCTATGGGGGGGAGCACTAACCTTTGCAAGGAGCCTTACCTTGCTGTGTGAGTCGCTCCTCTCCCTTGCCACTGTAGCCAGTAAGCAACACCAAGACATTGCTTTCGCCCATGAGGATTGGCTACAGCGGCAAGAGAGAGGAGCAATTTACATGGCAAGGCAAGGCTCCTTGCAAAACTTAGCGCTCCACTTCCCTTTAGGGATGCTACTCTAGTGGGGCACAAGCTGCCAGGCATACCCAGCTCGCAGAGGCAGATCTAAGGGAGGGCAAATCTCTAAGTTTTGCACGAAGCCTTACCTTGCAGTGGAAATCACTCCTCTCCTGCACCGTTCTAGCCAATCCTCACAGGGAAAAACAACATCTTGGCGTTGCTTACTGGCTACAGCAGCAAGGGAGAGGAGGGATTGACATGACAGGGTAAGGCTTCTTGCAACACTTAGAGATTTGCCCTCCCTTAGATCTGCCTCTGCCAGCTCGTACCCAAGAGCTTCTTTCTTGGTCTTGGGCAGAGGGATTTGCCCCACAGTAACGTTACATCTTCCTTAGGTTGCAGTACAGAGACCCTGAAAGGCGAGAGGTCTGTGGAAAGAGCAAGTGCCAATTCTGACTTCGGAGGGGAGGCCCACGGAGGCGCTTCTCCCTGTGGGATCCCACCCACCTGCATTCACACGTTGTGGCCAGAGCAGCGTGAGAATCCGCTGCTTGCTTTTGATGTGCTCACCTGCTGCAAGATCTTTCACGCCTTCATTTTCCAGCGTGGCGGAGTGAACGTTCAATTTTAATAGCGCGGCGCCCCTTTCACTAAACAAGAGGCTGAATCACAGTTATTTAGAGGAACTAATAGTTGAAGCGCAGCCAGGATGACTCAGCAGGGTACAGTTTCTGTTGGCGGCCAAAGAATTTTGACAGTCTCTGCATCTCAAGGTAGTCTGGAAGCTGCAAAATGCAACAGTGTAGGAATACTGCGATGTGGCACATTTAAAGCTGTTTGGGAATGGGTTCAAAGCTATCATCCTTTTTCCAAAAGTCCCTGGAAACTGTCATTTGCTGGGATGACTTTGATGTAGATCTCTAGCCACTTGAAGCCAAATCAATCAGGGGTGTAGCTAAAGAAAGTGTAGCCCAATATAGTGGGCAAAATGATGCCCCTAAAGTGACATCACAGCAGGAAGTTACATCACAGTTGTATTTTCACTTTGGGTTTTTTTGTGGCCATAATGTTTGATATATAGTAAAGATATTACGCTTTGGTTTGTTTCCTTGCATTCTGCATTAAATTACCTTCCCAATGATATATAACATGATAGTATCATTCATACATACCAAGCTTTTCACCATTTTGGCCATTAGTGTCAAGCTCAGCTTGTTGCCCCCCTAAAGCTTGTTGCCTGGTACAACTTCATCCCCCTGCACCACTGTAGCTATGACCCTGAGATCAATAGTTCTCCAATGAAAACTTTCAGCTGAGATTTGAGGGGGGGGCATCCACCTCATTTTTTTCCATGTGGGGGGTGCTCTTCCCAGCCTCTTTCAGGGGACAGTTGCTATGTGGCACCTCCCAAAATGCACTCAAATAATTCTGTGTCATCCTGAATCTGTGGACTCCACCAGTGAAAGGTCAATCATCATAGCGTTGATGCGATAGGCATAGTGCCACTGCAGGGACGCCGATTGGTACCGCCATGTTGGCGCTTGAGCAATGGGACTGGCGCTGCCTGCACAGAGGCAAGCAGTCAGAGGCGGATCTAAGGGGGGGGGCAAATCTGTAAGTTTTGCAAGAAGCCTTACCCTGACATGCAAATCCCTCCTCTCCCTTGCTGCTGTAGCCAGTAAGCAATGCCAAGATGTTGCTGTTCCCTATGAGGATTGGCTAGAACAGTGCAGGAGAGGAGTGATTTCCACTGCAAGGTGAGGCTTCTTGCAAAACTCACAGATTTGCCCCCCCCCTTAGATCCGCCTCTGCAAGCAGTGTCCCGTTGTGCCCGCACCAAGCCTCCCGAAGCTGGCCAATGCAAAGCTGGCTCCGTGTCCAGACAGACATGGGATTGGCGGGGGGGAGGGAGGTTGTGGGCGGGATGTGGGCAGGCTTGGGAATCGGCCATAAGGCAGGCTTCTAAGCCCGGTTGCCCCACCAGTGGTCACGTGGCCCCACCAGTGAGTGGCAAGCCAATGATAATCCAATTGCTTGCTGCCTTCTCAGCAAAGCAGCAGGCTCTGGTGCCAACGGCACTCCGGGCCATGACATCACTTACAGTGGGTGCTGGGCAGACTGACATTCTGAAAAGTGGGTCCTGGTGCTAAAAGGTTTGCGAAGCCTTGGCCAAGAAAATGGCTGACGTCTGTCGTGATGTGCCCTTGACATGCTGTGCAGGTCATTGTCTTGGTTCTTGTTTGCAGTGCGGTTGCTTCCCCATACAAATGCTATTCCTCAAAATGCCTTCCATTTGCACGGTGTAAGAAGCAATGCCAGCTGTTCCTCTGCCCCAGATCCCTTCCAGGCCTTCCCTCTGCCCCCGCACCTACTGCATCTCAAGTTGCCTTCCTTAGTTCAATTTGGCTAGTAGGCAGCTCCCTGTGACCTGGATGGGATGGGCTCTACTTCGTGCCCAGATACCACAGAATCCATTATCATGGGTCAGAGGCAGAGGAAGGGTGTAGCCCAGGGTGGCACGAGCCATGGGCGCCGGCAGCAGCGGGGTGGCGGGGTGCCATTGCATGGAGTCCATGGACTAACCTGCATGCTGCCTGGCCCACCCGCCCTCCCACATGTCCATTCTGCTCCAAAATGGAGCTATTCCAGGCACAGGGAGGTGTGGCTGGGCGATGCACAGGGGTGGGGGGGTGACGTGCTGTGGGCGTGGTTTCGTTGCCCTGCCATGGGCGCACTCGGGGCTCTGTTCGTCCCTGTCATGGGTTAATCACTCAGCTACACTGTGGAGGAGTCAAGAGGAGCTTCTCCAGCAACATTTTGTGCAAAATATAAGCGGGCTGCATCAGCTGTCAAAAGCTTATTTGCATAGTTATCATCAGCCCTGCCCTTTGCTACAATCTGCAAAAGGCGGGGGCGGGCGCTCAGCTCTGTATGTGATCAATTTTGGATGGTCAACTGATGAGAATGAGAACAAGAACCGTATTTCTTATCGCAATGACTTGCTGGGCACTGGGGCTACAGCCCAGTTGTGGAGCAAAGGTTTTGCATGCAGAAGGTCTGGCCTTTCCAGCTGGAGAATGTAGGGTAGGTGGCCTGGGCGGGGCGGGGGCAGGCCGGGCCGCGGGCGCCATTTTGGAGGCCATGGTTACGGTGCCCTCTCCCAAGACGGCGCCCAGGGCTCGTGCCCCCCTTGACCCCCCCTTGATCCGTGACTGTGTACATCACTTCTCTTGGAGATGAATGGAAGCAGGGGCTGCTGGGAATAGGGGCATGCTAACGTCAGGCAGAAGCACACTGAAATAACTGCGTTTCCAGGTTGGTGCACCTACAGGACAGGTAGGACAGGTGCATCAGAAGCTGCCTTATGCCAAGTCGGGCCAGCGGTGCCTGGCTCAGTCCTGGCAGTGCTGCCAGGCAGGGTGTTCTGCAACGAAGAAGCGTCTCCCAAAGTGCATCCCGCAGGATGTGGGCATTCGCAAATACCAGTCTGTTACATTCTTATTTCTTTTTTAAGCGTACGCTTAAAGCATTTTTGGTGTGCAGCTTAAAAATAATAATAATGCAAGAAGCCACTCTAAGTGCTGAAACAGGAGGAGAGAAAAAGACTGAAGCATCACAGCCCAGCTCTTGTGATGGACAAAACAGTGTCATTGCTATTTCCGTGGGCCCTGCTGATGGTTTCAGCTTCAGGCGAGCCATCGGGTGGCTTGCAAAATCAACCTCCCAAGCTGAAATGTGACACTGATGCAATTTCCCCAGCGCTCTGTATCAGTCCCATCAGGCCGTGATCGTCAGCCCACCGCCAGGAGTTCATGTGGGTCTTGGCTGGGCATTTAAAGCTGCCTGCAATTTTTCTTCCACCTGAAGAAAACCTCCCGGACGAAGCATCTCACTTGTGCACTGCGAGGCTTGGTCAGAAATCTTTTCCTCCTCTCTCTTCCTCCCCCACTGCTTGTTCTCCTCCACTTTGAAGAATGAGTCAATAATTAACCGAATCAACATCTCCTCCTCCAGTCCCCCCCTCCCTCCTTCTTTCCCCTCATTCAACCTTAACACAAGACTGCTCTGTTTCTGGGCCTCAAATGGACCCAGAGCTATTGAAGCCATTTGTTCCTGCCTGAATGAAACTGACAGAGATCCTTTTGTGCCCAAGCAACCATGCTCGAATTGCAAGCCCATTTGGGGGGCAACAAGTAAGAGAGAGAGAGAGAGAGAGAGAGAGAGAGAGAGAGAGAGAGAGAGAGCTCAGGCAAGCAGAGTGAATGGTGTTACTGGGTCAGACTTCTGGAAAGGTGGAATAGAAGAAAATTTCAAGGAGAATCCAAGGGCATGAAAGGAATTCTTCAGGCCCTACAGGATATGTGGATTTTCTTCATGCATTGCAGTCCATATGCCCAGGCTTTTATGTTTGCACAGACAGTCCATCGAGAGGGTCTGGAGCTCAATGGTGGAACCGATGGTTTGCATGCGTCAGTCCTGGGTTCAATTTCTGATGTCTCCAGGAAGGTTGGCTGGAAGAGACCCTTGACGAAGCCCCCAATCGGAATAGATGACACTGAGCAGGATGACTAAAAGCTCAGTGGCAGAACTGCAGGCGTCCTACCACCCTGCTGCCCCTCCTTTTTTTCAGGTTTCTCAGGTCTGCAATGTCCTCTTTGAAATGGGGTGACCATTCCTCTCAGCCTCACCGACATTGCAGGACTGCTGTAAGGATGAAAGAGCAGAGCCTCATGCATGCAGCCCTGACCTCCTTGAGGAACGGAGCAGTAAAAATGCAACACATAAAAGTCTGCATCAGGGAGCCATATGTGGCTCTTTTGAGGATTGCATCTGGCTCTCGCAGCTACAGGCAGCTACAGGCATTTTTTTTTTTGCATTTTTTTTACCCCTTTTTTGCATTTTTTTTACCCCGGTGGCCATTTTTTTCTGGCTCCGCCCACTCATTCCACTGACGTCGGCCATCTTCAGTATAACAACGTTATTAAAAATAATAAATTCAGAGATTTATTATACTCTAAAATTGTTGGTCTTACTTAAAAATGAACGCATTTAGTTGTATTCAGTGTTAAAAAATATTATATGACTCTTATGGAAATACATTTTAAAATATGTGGCTTTCATGGCTCTCTCAGCCAAAAAGGTTCCCGACCCCTGGTCTGCATCATCATCAGGGCTGCAGAATATGTGCCATATTATTCTGTGAGATACAGCGGAGGCCCCACTTTATGATCAGATTGCTTTACAATGCACTCTCCATAGTAAAATGAGTTTCACTGTATGATAAGCTATTCACTTAATGTTGGGCTTATGGTTGCCACCACCAGGACCCTGTGAGTGATAGGTACTTGAATCAGCAATGTGAATGCAAGCATTAGGCATAATCTTAGAGCTCAGTCCTATCCTGGAGTTAGGCTGGCACGATAAGGCCAGCCAAGTTTGGCCAGCACAAGGGCCACCATAAAGCCCTCTCTTGGTGTCAGGGAGGATGACACATGTCTGTGCGCTGGCCTCTCTGACTCCGTGAGTGGTGCAAACATACATTACATATGTAAACTGTCTACTTATTTGTCATAATAAATGCTGAAAATCCAGCATTAGAAAATCCAGGTGCTTCTTGTAAAAGCATTCCTTACAGCCAGAGGTGGATCTAAGGGGGGGGCAAATCTGTAAGTTTTGCAAGAAACCTTACCCTGTCATGTAAATCCCTCCTCTCCCTTGCTGCTGTAGTATAGCCAGTAAGCAATGCCAAGATGTTGCTGTTCCCTGTGAGGATTGGCTAGAACAGTGCAGGAGAGGAGTGTTTTCCACTGCAAGGTAAGGCTTCTTGCAAAACTTACAGATTTACCCCCCCCCCAGATCCGCCTCTGCTTACAGCACCTGTTGTATGCAGGTCTGAAAATTCCCCGTCTTGAATTACTGTAGTGCAGAAGTAGTGCCTGTCTGTCTGTCTGTCTGTCTGTCTGTCTGTCGATGAGGGTTTATAGCAGAACATATCTGAGTCTTTTAACTACAGTGATGGAGGCAGGCTTGCATCTGTGTGCCTTTCTTCCATTGACTGCTAAATGGAACTTTCATCTTCAGAGACGGTATCCCTCGGAATAGCGGTTGCTGGAGGAGTAACAATTGGAAAGTGCTTTTTCCCTTTGCTTTTCCCCTACCAGTGCTCAAGGATGCTGGACAATATGTCTTCCTAGAACTGAGCTATTATGATATCATCATGAATGAGCTGAAGACCCCCAGTTCACTACACATTTGCGGATACATTTTTCTTCCCAATCTACCTTGCAAGTCAGAAAAATCTTAGGGCTTGGGGCCAGGGAGCGGGGAGTCCCTCAGTCCCGATTCTGGTGTGCAGGGTGTTCATTTACTGTTGCTTCAGAATGAGCAGCTCCCCGTCGGACGCAGGTGCCCAGGAATTTGCAGCCATTGTGCCCAGCCTTGCTGACTTGCATCTGGGCTTGGCGGGGTTCTGTTGCCATGGCAGCCCCCTGACATCACACGGAGCCTCGGCAACTGCTTTTGGCAGAGAGGCCCGAAGTCTGCAGCTTGTGTGTCCCCCCCCGCCCCCGTTTCAATCTTTGGGCTGAATTTATGATGACATTTTCCTTGTTCCTGTCTGTAGATCGGAAGATAAATTCAGCCGGATGGGGGAGGACTTTCTGTGTGTCTGAAAGGTCACTTGCTCCCGACTGTGCCCTCAGGTGGTTAATTCATCATGCCCATTAAAGGAGTGGCTGCTGGTCTCCCTTCCCAGCCAAGGCAGCCCTCCATGCAGAAATATGCGACTTGGGCCCCGTCTGCAGGGGACTTCACACTGGGTGGGGGTGGCAGCCCTAGAGCCCCATCATCACAGGTGCCTCAGGTTTGGAGGGAATTAACCCAGTATGTATCCACCTCAAGCGGAGCCCAGGTCTACCCCACCGGGTAGACCTGGACTCCGGACGCTTTTCCGCCCGGTGAGGCAATTTTCTGCCCGCTGACAGGGAAGGAGGCAGAACACAACACAACACAACAGCCCTCGCTCTCTCTCTCCAACACTGGGTCACAAAACGTCCTTCCTTTTCAGTGCTGGAGTGAGAGAGAGAGCGTTGTGTTGTGTTGTGTTCTGCCTCTCCCCTCCTTCCCTGTCAGCGGGCAGAAAATTGCCTCGCCGGGCGGAGGCAATCTACCTCGCCCGTTGGGGTAGACCTGGGCTCCGCGTGAGGTGGATACATACCGGGTTAATACCGGTTTGGAGAATCTGAGAGCAGAAGGAGAAAGGTGGAAGATGCCAGGGAAGCCTCCTCTTCTGCACACAGGGCTGCAGTATCCATTAGGGTGAGTAGGCGGCAGCCGAGGGGCGCCGCAGGGACAAGGGCCCATCAAGATGGCAGGTCCGGGCATCAGCCCAATGCTGGGGCTCCAGATCCGCCGCCCGCCGAGGTCTCCCCACCTGGCCCACCCACCCTCCAGCCGGCAGGAGACTGCAGCAAGCCCCACCTGGCCAAGGCTTGGGAGCTTCCAGGCAAGCCGGCGTCCACTTGTGGGTTTTGTTTTCCCCTTCTGGGAACAGCTTGGAAGTACCGGGCTGTCCTGCTTCTGGCCCCTCAGATGCCTGCCTTTGTTTCTGCTGTTTTAGAGTAGAGAGGGGAGCTTCTGGGGGAGCCTCAGTCCACTTGAAGGGGAAGCCCACCTGTGGCTGGATTGCCTAAGGTTAGGGGTTGGCTGCAAAGATAGGCTCTGTGTGTGTGTGCGCGTGCGTGCGTGCGTTTGTGCGTGCGTGTGTGTGTGTGTGTGTGTGTGTGTACCAAGGCAATAGATCAGTGGTGTCATTCAAATGATTTAGGAACAGGAACTCACTTTTGATTGGCACTTGTCGGGAACCCGGAACCAGCCACGGAGCCCGTTAGGATCCGGAACGCCCATTCTGGTCCGTTTCCCCTGAATGACATCACTGCCTTCGCCCCCCTAGGAATCCGGAGTCGCTCCCTTTAACCCTCTGAGTGCCGGCCAACCAAGAAGAAAAGCTCTTTGCAGAGGAATTGGGAGGGGGGAGGAGGGAGAGTGAAGTGGGCGGAGTCAGCCCTAATTTTAACTAGTGGAACTGAGTTCCCCCGCGTTCCCCCTGCATGACATCACTGTAATAGATGGGGAAAAGTGATGCATGAGCTGAGCTGCAGAAGGGAGCAAAGGGAGGGAGGAGAACCTTGCCCACCTGCCTGTCCATCAGGGTCTTCCATTCAGTGTGACAGGAGAGGGCCCCAAATACCTGAAAGCCGAGGGGCCCAGCCAAAATATGGCCCCGTCTGCACAAACTTCACACGGTTTCCTTTCCCCTCTCCTTAAAATCCTTTCATCTTTTTATCATCAGAAAAAAAAATGCGTATATTGTCAGGTACCTTTCATGTGTTTTTTCATAGTCCCTATCCTGATGTATTACCAATAAATCTGGCAATGGCAATAAACAGGGTACATGCACATGCACAGGAACACACATGCACAGAGACACAGGAAGGCCAGCCCTACTGTGACCTATAGGGAGAGAGTATAGCCAAAATCTACTGCTTTTATCTTGGCAACATACCAGCATAATGTAGGACAGAGGTTCCCAAAGTGAGGGTTGTGACACACTGGTGAGTCACGAAGGACCTAGGCAGCCATATTGAAAATATGGGAAAGTGGGATGCTGGAGAGCAGGAGTGCTGTGTGCTGTGTGGTTGTTTTGCTTGTGTCAAGGTTGGGAACAGGCTTTTTTCTTTCTGATTCACTTTGCGATTGGAAAACGGCTGGGAAATAACCCAACACATTGCTGCATTCTCAGGGAAGCAGCAGGCTCTGGTGTCACAATGGCGGCACTTCCGGACATGACATCACTTCCGGTGGGTCCCGGACAGATTGTCATTCTACACAGTGGGTCCCGGTGCTAAAAGCTTTGAGAACCGCTGATGCAGAGAATCCCCCTCCCTCAAGGAAGAGGTTAAGATGCTTGACAGCAGTGCAAAGGCCAGGCTGGTGTCATGCGCTGCCAGGCCACTGTTGCAAACAGCAAGAGGCGCAGTGCATGCAACCATGGTTCTGGGAAGTTCCACAGGCACTGGTAAGTTGGTGGCGGGAGTGGGAGGGGCTTTCCCTGCCCCTTGGCAGTATCCTTTCCCTTGCTGGGCAGCTCAGTGTTGGTGGAAAACCTGGCCTGGATGCACCATTGAGGCACGTGAAGTGTTCTGATAAGGCTGGCAACGTAGCAGCTACACTACACAGTGTTTGTGTAGCAGACATTCCCTTCCTCACACTCTCATGGTGACCTTTGTGGTGTAGACTTGCCTTCTGACTGACTAATGTTATTTCTCCCAGCTATCAAATATCTATTTTTAGCTGTTGTCCTAAAAATTTTTGCGTCAAGAGGAAAGGAAGTCTTTCCGTTGGGTCTTTTTTTTTCAGAATACGATTGTGCCTCTTTTTGGTGATTTATGTTTGGCACAATTTTACAGACAATTGATATTAGAGCCAATGCTCTGAATGTTTAGGGACAGGGGAAAGAGATAATAAAAAAATTGTTGAAAACTTGAAGTTGTGACACTGTGAGTAGGTCGCCTGTGCTGCAGTCCTTTCAGTGAGTCCTTTGCAGTCCCCAAACCCCGGCCCCAGGGCCAAATCCAGCCCTCCAGAAGATTTTTAGCCAGCCTTTGGCAGGTGGTGGGGCCAGCCCACAGCAGCCTGCTGTGGCGGGGGGGGGGGAATAAATCAGAGGCGGATCTACAGGGAGGGCAAAGCTCTAAGTGTTGCAAGAAGCCTTACCCTGTCATGTAAATCCCTCCTCTCCCTTGCTGCTGTAGCCAGTAAGCAACGCCAAGATGTTGCTCTTCCCTGTGAGGATTGGCTAAAACGGTGCAGGGTAGGAGTGATTTCCACTGCAAGGTGAGGCTTCTTGCAAAACTTAGAGCTCTGCCCTCCCTGTAGAAACGCCTCTGGAATAAATACAGTGCAACCTCGAAGTCTGCTGCGGGTCTGTTCCAGATACCAGAGTTGCCATTTAAATGCTATTATAAATTGTGCGGCCCTCGTGCCTAAAAGTTTGGAGACCCCTGATTTTGTTGGATGCTTTCAGCGCAGTCTACAGTGTTTGGGTTTTTAGATCCATTCTCTTCTGTTTTCATTCTTGGTCTACGGCTTAAAGAGGAACTATTCCATTTCAGCCAATCATCCTTCTGCATCCTTCTCTCTTGCACAAACACGCCCTGGTTTCTACCGTGTACTAGCAACCCACCTAGGAGCAGCACCAGTGGTGGGATTCAGGGGGTTCGCCCAGGTTCTATAGAACCAGTTGTTAAATGGGCGGGCCCCGCTCACTCGCTTACCTCGGCTGGCTTTGGGTTTTTTTTTCGCTCCGGCCATGACGTCATAGAACCGGTTGTTGATTCATTTGAATCCCACCAATGAGCAGCACCAAAGGTGGGGTTATGTCGATGAAGGTGTGCTGTTGTGCAGACAGAGGCTGGGTGGATGCTGATGAACAGCCCCATCCAGAGCTGGAGCTGTGTGGCCCAGGCCGTATCCAGCGCTGACACTGAGCAGGGCGGAGATCTCAGGGTAAGGGACATTTGCCCCCTTACCTTTGTATTGAGCTCCAGCTTGTCCAATGGGGCGACTGCATCAGATCTGATTCAGCAAAATACCTGGTGTAAATCCAAGAAGCCTTGGTCAGGGCTCTCAGGCCCAGGTCAGGGATTAGGATATGGTGGATGCTCCTCCATTTACCCAGCCCCCTCCCAGGCCTGATCCACCCCCGTTCCACCCTCCCTCACCCTTGTGCACCCCTCCCCACTTTGCCCTCTCTCACTCTGCACTGCCCGGTGCAAAACGTACCTCCCCCAGAGGCCGCAGGTCCAGATCCGGTGCTGGTGGGATAGCACAGGACTTCCCACTCCTTACTCTAAAGTTGGTGAAAAGCACAGTACTTCATTTTGACCCTGGCTGGAGCCGGAGCATCAGTCGGTACACCAGAGGTGTTTCTACAGGGATGGCAAAGCTCTAAGTTTTGCAGGAAGCTTTACCCTGTCATGTAAATCCCTCCTCTCCCTTGCTGCTGTAGCCAGTAAGCAACGCCAAGATGTTGCTGTTCCCTGTGAGGATTGGCTAACACGGTGCAGGAGAGGAGTGATGTCCACTGCAAGGTAAGGCTTCTTGCAAAACTTAGAGATTTGTCATCCCTGTAGAAACGCCACTGCGGTACACCAGGGCTAGCGACCCATTTTTCCACCTCCCAGTTGCTTTCCTTCGTGGTCCTTTTCCTCATTCTTTTTGTATGTCCAGAAATACAGCCCAGTCGAGTGGCAGCATGGATAAAAACAGCCACATTCACCAGGTCAAAGATTGTGATCAATGCCATGCCTAGCATGGGCATTCATTAGCTGGCACGGGCACCTGGGAGCTCCCGCAGAGTGACAGGTCAGAGCTGCCAACTCTCCTTTTTGGCAAGGGGCTTCCAGCATTAGACGGGATCTGCTGTTCTCTATTTTGCTTTGCAGTGGGGCTATCTGCTGCCAGGGGACTGGTTGCATAATCCACCCACAAAATTCCTCAGGATAAGTGAGCTCACTCATACGTACCATTGACGGTCATTGTTTATAGAGCACTTTTAATTTGCAAAGTGGTTTGAAGTCAGGGCTGCATTTGTTTTCAGGACTGATTCAAAGTGGCAGAAACAGCCACATGTAGGGTTGTAATGCAATGAAACAAAATCTTAGAGCGCAATCCTCACCTGGAGTTGGGCCGGCACAGAGAGACCAGCACAGTTTGGCTGGCACAAGGGCCACCATAAAGCGGGTGTGGACCAGTCAGAGGGGATGGTGCACGTCTGTGTGCTGGTCTCTCTGACTCTGAGAGTGGTCAGAAGGCGTTTGACACGGTCCCCCACCAAAGGCTGCTGAAGAAACTTCACAATCAGGGAATAAGAGGGCAGGTCCTCTTATGGATCCAGAATTGGTTGAGGGCCAGGAAACAGAGAGTGGGGGTAAATGGGCAATTTTCAGAATGGAGAGAGGTGAAAAGTGGAGTGCCCCAGGGATCTGTCTTGGGGCCCCTGCTTTTCAACTTATTCATAAATGACTTAGAGACAGGGATAAGCAGCGAGGTGGCCAAGTTTGCAGATGACACAAAACTTTTCCGGGTGGTGAAAACCAGAGAGGATTGTGAAGAGCTCCAGAAGGATCTCTCCAAGTTGGGGGAATGGGCAGCCAAATGGCAGATGCGTTTCAACGTAAACAAATGTAAAGTGATGCACATTGGGGCCAAAAACCAAAACTTCACCTATAGGCTAATGGGTTCTGAGCTGTCTGTGACAGCTCAGGAGAGAGATCTTGGGGTGCTGGTGGATAATTCCATGAAGGTATCGACCCAGTGTGCGGCAGCAATTAAGAAAGCCAATTCCATGCTCGGGGTAATTAAAAAAGGGGTTGAGAATAAAACAGCCAATATTATCATGCCATTGTACAAAGCAATGGTAAGGCCGCACCTGGAATATTGTGTCCAGTTCTGGTCGCCGCATCTCAAAAAGGACATAGTGGAGTTGGAAAAGGTGCAGAAGAGAGCGACAAAAATGATTACGGGGCTGGGGCACCTCCCTTATGAAGAAAGACTGCAGCGTTTGGGGCTCTTCAGTCTAGAAAAAAGGCGCCTGAGGGGGGACATGATTGAGACATACAAAATTATGCATGGAAGGGATAGAGTTGATAGAGGGATGTTCTTTTCCCTCTCTCACAACACCAGAACCGGGGGCATCCGCTAAAACTGAGGGTTGGGAGAGTTAAAACAGATAAAAGGAAGTACTTTTTTACCCAGCGGGTAGTTAATCTGTGGAACTCCTTGCCACAGGAGGTGGTGATGGCATCTGGTCTTGATGTCTTTAAGAGAGGATTAGACCGATTTCTGGAGGAAAGATCCATTGTGGGCTATAGGCAATGATGGATTGTGCAACCTCCTTACAAAGGTGGTGGGCTACAGGTACCGGGTGCAAGGGAGTGGCAACAGGATGCAAGCATCTTGTTGTCTCCTGCCTCCCTGGGGCACCTGGGGTGGGCCGCTGTGAGCTACAGGAAGCTGGACTAGATGGGCCCTTGGCCTGATCCAGCATGGCTCTTCTTATGTTCTTATGTTCTTATGTCCAAACATACTTTATGTTGTCCCTTGTGCTGGCCTAACTGTGCCGGCCTAACTCCAGGCGAGGATTGTGCCCTTAGTTGATTAATCCATTGATAGATTAAAGCAATGCACATAGATGGATGCAAGTGATAGTTCTGAAGAAACGGCCGTCATTGCACAGGGCTTTATGGACAATGTGTACACATCATCACGCAAGCATTGTTGTAGAAGTGCCGTTCACTCCTTGTGAGAGAAGAGCCGTAGAATGGCTGCCCCTGCAAGGTATCAAGGAAGGGAGCTCTGCTCCAGTTGTCTTGGCAACAGGGAAGCACTCACTCCCCCAGCAGCTGCCTTGCACACAGGTGAATCGGGGAAGTCAATGATGCGTGGATGTTCTACTCTGCAACTTGGCAGTCTTTTCTCTGATTCTGAGAGCGCCATCCTATGTGCTGCACTCTTACGCCAATCCAGTTTTGTTGCAAATGTGCCATCAGGCGTGCATCACCACTGGGCTGGTTGTGCACTGGTTGGTCCTACTGGGTTTAGGATGCCGCCCTGCTGCCCTTACTATGTCGGCGCTGCTTAGGATTGGGCTGTGAGTGCGGAGCGGCAGTGACTGCTGTATTGTGGGGGGGAAGGGCACTCTGCACGTGCTTAAAGGTATTATTGTCTTCATCCGAATGAACTAAAACTGCTTTGGCGCAGGGGCATTCCAGGGTGCTTATGCTAATTTGGAAACCGTAGTGAGTTGGAGAAAATCTCATAGTGAGAAATCGGAACACAGGTAGAGTTAAAACATTAATATGGATTTTTGAAGGCAGGGAATTGGTTCTTAATTGGTCCTGAATCTTCAGGACCCAGACTGGGTGAATAAGCCAAGATTGGACTCAGGGCTGCTGGAATAACATGTACTCTATAAATCCATTTCAGTCTGAATTCTCCAGTTTAATTGAGCTGTGAATTGGATAGAAAGTGGAATAACCCAGGTTAGTTTTTTTTTCCTTTCCAAAACAACCTGAGAAGACGTCTGTAAAGGGAAAGAGACAATAGAATAACGGAGGGATCAGGCCGGAGGCAGAGGGGTCTTCCCGGGGCACCTGTCCAGGCTATGATTAAATGGACTGATAAGTGAATGAGGAACAAACTAATCTCACTAAAGACTGGGAGGGCTTGCGTGACACCCCTCTGGTCGGCAGGTGTTCTCATGTGTGACCAAATCCCCTCCAATTTTTATCTCATCTGCTTCTATTAGCCAGCATTATTTTTTCCGTCTACAATGTGGTGAAAAATTCATGCAGCTCTTCTGTGTGGGAGCTAGAGAGGAAGGCAATGTTTCTATCCTATAAAGTGTGGTTCTCAAACTGTGCGTCAGGACCCACCAGTGGGTCGCAAAACAATTTCAGAGCACATTCCTAAACTGGAGTTAGGCCGGCACAGTTAGGCCAGCACAGTTTGGCCGGCACCAAGGCCAATGTAAAGCATGTTTGGACCACTTTCGGAGTCAGGGAGGATGGCACATGTCTGTGTTCTGGCCTCTCTGACTCCGAGAGTGATCCAAACATGCTACTTTATGGTGTCTCTTGTCAGTGGCGTTT
Source organism: Lerista edwardsae (assembly GCA_029204185.1). Classification (NCBI taxonomy): domain Eukaryota; kingdom Metazoa; phylum Chordata; class Lepidosauria; order Squamata; family Scincidae; genus Lerista; species Lerista edwardsae. Next base: position 3,481,575 of record JAJKFI010000036.1, on the reverse strand, counting down.
CTACAGGGATGGCAAAGCTCTAAGTTTTGCAAGAAGCCTTACCCTGTCATGGAAATCCCTCCTCTCCTTTGCTGCTGTAGCCAGTAAGCAATGCCAAGATGTTGCTGTTCCCTGTGAGGATTGGCTAAAACGGTGCAGGAGAAGAGTGATTTCCACTGCAAGGTAAGGCTTCTTGCAAAACTTAGAGCTTTGCCATCCCTGTAGAAACGCCACTGTCTCTTGTGTCTGTCAGACTTTACTGGCCTTACTGTGCCGGCCTAACTCCAAGTTAGAATTGCACTCTCAGTTGGGTCATGAAACACCTACGGCAGCCAAATTGAAAATATGTTAAGATATTTTATGCTGGAGAAATATGCTGGAAAGGGAGAGGACTGTGTGGCTGTTTTGTTTCTGTCCAGGTTCTGAATAGGCTCCCCCCCCTTTTTCTGATTCACTTTGCTTTGGAAAATGGTGAGAAATAACCCAAATTATTGCTGCATACTCAGGCTCTGGGGTCACATTGTTGGCTCTTAAGAACATAAGAACATAAGAAGTGCCCTGCTGGATCAGGCCAAGGGCCCATCAAGTCCAGCTTCCCGTATCTCACAGCGGCCCCACCAGGTGCCCCAGGGAGGCATGAGACAACAAGATGCCTGCATCCTATTGCTACTCCCTTGCACCCGGTACTCTGAAGTAGCCTACTACTAATGTAAGAAGGTTGCACAATCCATCATGGCCTATAGCCCATGATGGACCTTTCCTCCAGAAATCCGTCCAATCCCCTCTTAGAGATTCCATCACCACCTCCTGTGGCACCTCCTTCCGGCCATGTCATCACTTCTGGTGGGTGCCAGACAAATTGTCATTCTAAAAAGTGGGTCCCGGTGCTAAAAAGTCTGAGAACCTCTGCTATAGAAGATTTGTTCCAGAAATGTGCAACATCATCCCGGGGCAGGATCAAGAGTAAATATGGCAGCTGCCACCCAGCACTGCCGCCACTGCAAAACTAAGGGCAGCCGCCAACACAACTGAAAGTGAAAGGTTCAGCCTGTTTCCTCCGCCCAGTCAAATGTCAGACAAAAATTCTCTGTGGAATCCACTGAATGCACATCCGTGGCTAGGGAAGACAGTGGGAGGGGGATGTTGTTGCAAGGTAGAATCGCTGCAGAGCAGACAAAGTCATCTCTGCACCTTCTAGAATCTGCCAGCACAAGTTTCACTCGTTCACTTGGAGAGGAAGGAGGGCAAGAATCACCCTGCATGGCCTCGGGTTCCATGCTCATTCATTCACAACCTCCAATTGCACTCTCAAAACCGTCTGTCTCTGTCAGGGATGTGAACGGTCAGCCTGCTTGTGAGTTTCTCTAGACCGGGCTCAGAATGGACAGAATGCAGCTCCAGGGCCCAGTCCTAACCTGGAGATAGGCTGGCACAGTTAGACCAGCACAGTTTGGCTGGCAGAAAGGACACTGTAAAGTTTGCTTGGACCACTCTCGGAGTCAGAGAGGCCAGCACACAAGTCGTGAGCAGTGATGTCATGCAGGGGGTACGTGGGGGTACGCGAGTACCGGTTTCTAGGATTACAGCTGGCCCCGCCCATTCGCCCACCCACTCGTCGACTCCGCCCTCTGCAACATTTGAATTTCCTGCATGTTTGAGTTGCCTGCATGTTCTCAGAGCCAGGCAGGCAGGCAGGCAGCGAGCGGAGCCTTTCCTTTCCTTGCCACTGAAAAATGAGTTGCTCTGGGGTTTGAACATGATGCCAGGCCTCCTTAACGTGTTCTGGGGGTGCTGTGGAATACTGTTGCCACTGTTGGGTCAGTTTAAAATCATCTGAGGCCTCAAAAAGGGCTTTTTTCATGTCCCTTCCTGCCACGACATCACTTCTGGCTTATGACATCACTTCCATTGGGCGGGTCCCAACACGTGCCAATCAAAAGTGAGTACCTGTTCTTAAATCATTTAGATGACACCACTGGTCATGAGCCATTCCCCCTGACTCTGACAGCACAAGCCTATGCACGTCTACTCAGAAGAAGCCCCACTATACTCAATAGGGCTTACTCCCAGGAAAGTGTGCATAGGATTGCAGCCGGAGAGTAGTTCAAACGCACTTTACAGTGGCCCTTGTGCCAGCCAAACCTTGCTGGCCTATTTGTGCCAACCTAACTCCAGATTGAGGATTGACGGATCCTTGTTCTCACCCAGAGTGCTCCACTGGCATTTCCAATGTGGCCGTCAAGGTGATTGATAGGTGTGTGTTCCTGTCTCTAGGCGACCACAAGTCGTTCCTCCCACCCCAACCAGTTGTGTTCTCTTGTTCACCAAAGGGCAACCAAAAGCAGAGGTGCCAAGCTCCAATTCGGCCCTGGAAGGACCTGCTTACAAGACTTTGGGGGCCCCCTTGCCCTAAAAGACTTTGCCCATTATTGTGGGCACCACCAGCTCTTGGCAGAAAGATGTCTCGGGCCCTGAACAGAAAAGCCTCCTCCATGCATTGATGTCGCAAATAATTGAAGGTTATTAAGCAGTTAATTAATAAGGATTAGATGGGAGGACTGAATAGCTTGGCAAAGGAAACAGGGCCAGGCATTAAAAAAGGTTGTGTGAGTGAATGGGGGAAGAGCTAGCAATGAAGTCAAACGGATTAGCGCAGAGACAAAAGGAAGGCGAAAACAGAGGCTCTCTTCGAATGGAAGGGCTCCTTTCTCCTTTTCTCCTTCTCCTGCTCTTGTTTTTCTTCATTAATTTTTTTTTCCTGATCTGCTGCACAGTGAACAGCACCAGCATTTAACATTTTGAATGATGATGCATCTGCAAACTCATAAAAACAGAAAGAAAAATGACTAAGTATAAAATTAGTAATGGACAAAAATCCTGCTGAGAAACTTTGCTCATCTTAGGGAAACTCTGTAACTTTAAGCTCAGGATTCAGATATCTTGCCAAGGAACAAATATCATAATTAGGGGTGGTTTTTTTGTGATTTCCCCCTCCCAATTTCTTGATTAAAATAGCAAACTGCTACTGATGAATGTGGAAGCTGTGTTGACAGGCTGAGTCACGACCTATTAGGGATGGTTTTTTTTCAGTAATCACCCCAGCATGCACTGTGAATGATGAACATGCAAGTTTCATGCAAGTTTCAGCAAGCTTCCTCCTGTTTCTGCTACTACTCCCCCTGATCCCTTACTGAAAACCATTTGTGGATTCCTCAAAAAAGGTGTCAAAAATAAACAAAAGTGATGTTATTTTTGTGAAATTGATCTAAATTTGTGTCAAACTCTGTCAAAAAATAAGCCGAAGCGGTGTTTGTTTGTTTGTTGCATTTTGACCTAAATTTTGTTTTATGTAGCGTTGTCAGTAGAAATTCTCGTTATTTAGCATACTGTGTTGATTCCCAGAAAAAAAACCCATCCCTAATCATAATTTATTCAAATTATTTTGCTGTCAGGAAAATTCAGTGACATGTTCATAGGATCATGAGCTTGTGAATGGACACGTTATCCACAGTGGCGTCATGCAGCTGGAACGCTGGGCAGGAGGAACGGGTGAGCGGCAGCCTGCCCGTTGCGTACCGCTCCGTTTTGCCATCTTCCCCGCCCCGGCTGCCACTCACCCGTTCCTCCCGCCCAGCGTTCCGGCTGCATGACTCCGCTGGTTATCCGGCATGCTCTGAGACACAGGTATGCACAAGGGAGATTTGAACAGGTGTTCGGGGGCCTTGGGGCAAGGGTTCAACGTCAGCCGACTGGCATTGCCAAAGGCCTTCTCCCCATTGAACCTTCTGCCCCAGCTGTGCAACGTTCTACCCACTGCCTTGATGGGAGTTTATTTTTAACCGAACCTGAATAAATAACTGTGAAGAATAGGTTGTGACTCAGCCTGTCAACACAGTAAAGGTTCTTTAATTGATTAACTGTCGTGCTTTTAAGCGATTAAGCAATTAATTAGCCAATTAAAAATATTACACTATCAATGCAGGCAATGTTTTTAAGGGCCTTTCAGGAAGAGGCCGTCTCTCAGCCAGATTAAATGGGCAAATCACTGGTTGTCCAAGCGACATCATCAGGAGATGCCTGGCGCTCCTTGGTGCTCCCGTAGCCAACGCTCACTCCAAGGAACGTTGTGTTTACCTCGGCAGCAACTCGTGAGGAAGGCGGAGTTGAGAGGGAGTGGCTGGCCCCAAGGTCACCCAGTAAGTGTCGTGGCCAATTGGTACGACACTTCTGAGGTTGGGGTGGGGAGGAAAACCCAAAGAAGATGGTGGTGACGTCTGGGGACAGAGCCCAGATCCAAACCTGCCATTCCGTACAGTCAGAGGTGTGGCTTTGCTCCTACCCCCACTAAAAGGGCCAGACGGTTTCTGTAGTCTTATGGCACGGTGTGCTGGGATAGGCAGGCAGGCTCAACTGCGCTGCATCCTAATGACGTTGGGTTTCCCGTCTCTGCCCCCTGTCCGCCCACGGCACCATCCCATTACACCCCCTGCCCAGTGGTGTCATTCAAATGATTTAGGAACAGGAACTCACTTTTGATTGGCACTTGTCGGGAACCTGGAACCAGCCACGGAGCCCGTTAGGATCCGGAACGCCCGTTCTGGTCCGTTCCCCCTGAATGACATCACTGCCTTCGCCCCCCTAGGAATCTGGAGTCGCTCCCTTTAATCCTCTGAGTGCTGGCCAACCAAGAAGAAAAGCTCTTTGCAGAGGAATTGGGAGGGGGGAGGAGGGAGAGTGAAGTGGGCGGAGTCAGCCCTAATTTTAACTAGTGGAACTGAGTTCCCCGCGTTCCCCCTGCATGACATCACTGCTTGGATCTGCTCAGTGGTGTCATGCTACCAATATGCTGGGTGGGAGGAACGGGTGAGCACCCGTTCCTCCCACCCAGCATACCGGTAGCATGACACCGCTGGATCTGCTCCTCCGAAATTGGTGGTGTAACTCCGAGCAGCCAGATCAGGCCCAACTGGGATGAGGATGGGGTTAGGATCCAGGCCAAGTGCCCCCGTCCCCGGGCCAGTCTCCACCCCCCCTTCCTGGGCCAGCCTGCCCAGTCTCTGCCTCCCCCTTGCCCCCTTGCCCCTTCTCCCACCATGTTCTGCCTCCCTCCGCCCTCACTGAGCCCCTGTGCCGGCCTCCAGACACCAGCCTTCCCTGTTTGTCTGTGGGGCTGGCTGCGGGGGGGGGGGGCAGCACACAGCTGGGCACCAGCCTCCCCCACTCCAAGCATGGTCCAGATGTGCTTTACAGCATGTTTGTGATACTTGGAGACGGACACGAGCAACCCTTGGGATCATGGCCGGCCTAGAGCGCCCTTTGGATCACTACATCTTCCACCAAAGACCATCACAAGAATCAAAAGAAACACTTACAAGAACCTCCATCCTATAAGCACTTTCCCGGGAGTAAAACACTGAGCACAGTCGGACTTCCTTCTAAATAGACATGCATAGGATTGCATTGTGTTGGAAAAGTGTGTGCAAGTGTTGTCTGGGTCCTGTTTTTATGAAGTGCCTCACTCCAAGCCTGCTTTGGTTACCAGTTCATTTCTGGATGCTATTCAAAGTGTCGATTCTCATGAGTAAAATCTGTTCCAGTTTAGGACTAGCATTTGAAAGACCTCCTTCTTTACATGTGTCTAGCCAGCATCATCCCAGGTCTCAGGGCTTCAGGTACAGGACTCCCCAGCTCTGGTTCCCAGCAGGTAGAATTTTCCTCCTCCAGGTTACCTGAGGGATCTCGCCCATCTTGGCTTTTTGATGTGCTGCCACCTCCCTTTCTGTTTTGTCGTGCCTTTGGCTTAGTTTAGTTTCTGGCTTCCTCTTCTGTCACACCTGGCTCTGGTTTTCAGCTTGGCTCTTTAATTGAATTGGTTTATCAGTTGAATATCAGTCTAAAATTGCTTTAATTAATGTTTACTCAATGCTTGTGAGCCGTCTGAGGGGAACTGTGAGGCAATGGAAAGTGGGATAGTATACATGAGAAATGACGGAATGCAGAAATGTGCCGGCAATTCTGCTTCTCTCTCCCACCACCCGTGATGGGCTTCAGAGAGCAGCTGGCCGTGGGAAGATAGGCCTTCCCGTTAACAAGGGCAGTTAAGGGTCCTGGCAAATAAAATGGAGACCTGTCGGGCAGCGCAGTCCTACCCTGGCGTTGCGCTGGTGCAATGCTCGTGCACTAGACCAACACTGTTGCAAATGTACGCTGCCAATTCAGCCAGTGGGCTGGCGCAAGCAGCAGCAGCAGCAGCTCACAGATGGTGCCGTGCCTCTCAGCTGCGCCAGTCAAGCACTGGCTTCGCTCTGCCAGCCCAGGGCTGTGCCAAGGGAGTGCCGGAGATGGGTTGGGGGTGCAATGGGGCGGCGCCATGTGCAGAGATGGGGCAGAGACGGGACATAACCATTAAGCCATATCCAAACATCCGTCCCTGGGCTGGGCGGGCCTGATTCGGGCCATTCCTGGTCATGTGGACTTTTGCCTGCTCTTTTGCAGGTGCAGATCCAGGCAGCCCCATCAGGCTGGCTGGGACTTACCCTGGGGCAAGGGTAAATACCCCCTTCCCCTGTGCTGAGCTGCTGCTGCCTCCTAACGTCATTAGGAAGCAGAGCCGGTGAGCCGGCCTGCCTATTCCAGCGCAGGTTAGGCTTGCGCCCTAACGGTGTGGCAGGTGAAGTTCACCACCTCTTCAGGGTCCCTAAGGGTGCAATCCTGTACTGCGCTGGAATGGTGAGGCCAATGGGCTTGTGCCATATCCAGCGCAGTACAGGGGTGGCTGGAGCCTCCCTGGCACAAGGGCACAAAGGACGCACGAGCCGCCCCTATGGACTCCTCGGATCTGCGCCTGCTAAACAGGCACAGATCCGAGGAGGCCATGCGGCCTGAATCGGGGCTGCGCGGCCTGGGGAATGGGTTTTGCTTTCAGCCATAAGGATCCTGGCTGGCTTCGGCTGACGCAGAGGCACTGTAGTGTGGGCACACCAGGGCCAGCGCTGCAGGCAGTGCCAGTCTCGGTTTGTGAGCGCCAACACAGGGGTGCCGCTCTGCACCCCCTGCATCGGCGCTGATGACGTAGTGTTGATGTCGCACCGTTGCGCTGATGCTCAGGGCACCTGTGATTGCGCTGCCTGTGTAATCCACACCCAGGGGTGGACCTAGTCAAAATGGCGCCCGGGGCACCCAATAGAAGTGCGCCCCCATGGGAGCCGAGGTCTACCCACCAGAAGCAGCCACGGGCAGACCTGGGCTACATGGAGCCCAGGTCTACCCGCACAATGTTGTGGGGGCCACTGGCGCCCCCCTAGACAGCCCCAAGACGGTGCCCAGGGCTCGTGCCCCCCCGCCCCCTAGATCTGCCGCTGTCCACACCCACCACAGGTTAGAATCAGGAGGTCGGGACGCCACTTGGATTTCCTGCCTCAGGTGAAACCTAATTTGGGGATGTGCCAAATACAGAAATTCCTATGCAAGTTTCACAGCTTCTCCGGTTATGGACTGCAAGAGAGTGATTAAGTTTTCCCTACAGCACCGTGGCTGCTCCGAGACCTGCAGGGGAAAAAAAAAACCTGCCAAAGGTCAGGCAGAGTGACTGGTGGTTGATTATGTTGCTGATTGTGGCTGATAATCGCTCTTCTGCGGGTATATTGATCCGTATGTTACATCATTAATCACCTTCCGCTTTGCTTTGAGTCATTAATTACTAGCAAGCTTGTCAGGAGGGGTGCTAAATGGCTAACCCTTCCCTTGGATTCT
>JAJKFI010000036.1:3446759-3470607 GCA_029204185.1 Lerista edwardsae | reverse complement strand
TAATAATAATAATAATAATAATAATAATAATAATAATAATAATAATAATACTTGGATTTATATACCGCCTTTCTTAGGTCACCAGATTTCTCTAATGACTATAATTCAAGGCGGTTTACACGGGCAGACTTTATTCAGAAACCCGAAGGTTTTTACAATGTTTACAGAAATGTTCTATCTTGCAAGAACTACACACATACAGATGGATCTTTCTGGATTTAGTCCTTCTTTCTGGCCACCCGTTTGTCTTCTTGCTGGCTGATAAGCGGCTTCCCTGCTCCCACCAGAGAAGCAGCTGAACTTTGGCACAACTCCCCCTCACACAAGGCAGCCGAAGCTCAGCTGTTAATCAGCCGCAATTAACGAGGTCTGCCGCTCTCAGAGACTTCCGGCTGTCCTGAACTGGCGACCTTCAGATCTTCAGCTCTTACCTTCAGGCAAACGGAGGCATTAACTCTCTCGACTAAATCTTCTGCCAGTTCTATAGAACCTGGGCGAATCCCCTGAATCCCACCACTGGTACAGCCTTTTGAAATATTGATGGTGAGGTATGCCTTAGAATTTTCTTCCACCTCCATCTGCAAGGAAGCCTGCGACAAATCTATCTTGCTGAACCACTTCCCTCCTGACAGCTTTGCAAATGTGTCATCACTGTGTGGCAAAGGATAACTGTCCATCTTCCAAATGGTGTTTATGGTAATCTTTAAATCTCCACCAAGTCAAACTGCTCTCCCTTTTTTCTCAACTAGAACAATAGGAGTTGCCCTTCCCACAGTTAACGTGCCAGGAAGCACCATCAATTGCTAAGCAGCATTATGCTAACTGCAGCAGTGTTAATGTCAGCTAGAAAGTCATCATCCTTATAAGTCATCATCATCATATTGATGATGTGGTATCGCGAAGGGGTGCAAGGGTGCAGACTACCCCAGGTGATGCACTTGGGGTGGTGGGGGTGGTGACACCACTTCTGGCCCAAATTGTTAACATGTTGATATTTTTGAACAATACCATCATTCAAGGTGGAATTTAATGTTGAATACAGCAAAACAAAGGGATGGGGTGGTGCTGCGTATTAATCAGCTGCTGCTGAGCTTGCTGACCAGAAGGTTGGCAGTTCAAGACCACACGACGGAGTGAGCTCCCGTCGCTTGTCCCAGCTCCTGCCAACCTAGCAGTTCGAAAGCACCTAAAAATGCAAGTAGATAAATAGGTACCCCTTCAGTGGGAAGGTAAGGGTATTCTGTGCGCCTTGGCGTATAGTCAAGCTGGCCACATGACCATGGAAACTTGTCCACGGACAAACGCCGGCTCTTCGACTTAGAAAAAGAGATGAGCACCAACCCCTACAGTCGGTCACGACTAGACTATTTGGTCATACCTTACAATGAAACAAACCACATTGAAGTATCTGTATTATATCAAACCTAGCCAAATAACCAGAAAAGGAAAACACAACTGCCTTAAGTAACAATAAATGGATTTCCTTAAATCAAAACTGACCAGTGATTGTTCCGAGAGTAAATGAGGTGTTATTAAGACACAGCAGGGAACCAACACAGTTTGTGTTTGAGTCTGCCGGCATTTCCATGTAGCAGAGCTAATTCTAGCATTCTTATTCAGTTGTGTGAATGTCATCAAGTTGGCCACTGGTTTTTGTTGGTTACTAATTTGAACATAAGAACATAAGAAGAGCCCTGCTGGATCAGGCCAAAGGCCCATCTAGTCCAGCTTCCTGTATCTCACAGTGGCCCACCAGGTGCCTAAGGGAGCTCAGTAGATAACAAGATGCTTGTATCCTGTTGCCACTCCCTTGCACCTGGCATTCTGAAGTAACCTACTACTAATGTAAGGAGGTTGCACCACCCATCATATCCTATAGCCCACAATGGACTTTTCCTCCAGAAATCTGTCCAGTCCCCTTTTAAAGGCATCTAGGCCAGATGCCATCACCACCTCCTGTGGCAAGGAGTTCCACAGAATAAGTACTCGCTGGGTAGAAAAGTATTTCCTTTTATCTGTTTTAACTCTCCCAGCACTCAGTCTCAGAGGATGCCCTCTGATTCTGGTATTGTGAGAGAGGGAAAAGAACATCCCTCTATCCGTTTTGTGCATAATTTTGTATGTCTCGATCATGTCCCCCCTCAGGCGCCTTTTTTCTAGGCTGAAGAGCCCCAAATGCTGCAGTCTTTCTTCATACGGGAGGTGCCCCAGCCCCGGAATCATTTCTGTCGCTCTCTTCTGCTCCTTTTCCAGCTCCACTATGTCCTTTTTGAGATGCGGCGACCAGAACTGTACGCAGTACTCCAGATCTGGCCTTACCATCGATTTGTACAATGGCATGATAATGTTGGCTGTTTTATTCTCAATCCCCTTTTTAATTACCCCAATTTGTTGGGCGAACTGTTCTGTTGGGTGACCTATGCTGATGCTTATGAAAAGTTCATGGGGTTTGGAGCACTCCTAATGATGCCGCTGCAGTTAGGCTGTGTGTATGATATTGTAATGTATTCAGAATGGTCTGGGGCAGGAGGAGGTTCATCATGGGGGTGATGTAAGGAGCTCTCACATTGGCTGACACCACTGTCAACTAGCAGCACACCCAGTAGTGGGATCTGGGAATTAACTACAGGAACGCTGGGCGGGGCTTCAGCGGGACTTACGCGTCATTGGCTGCCCGTCCATTCGGTCCGCCGCCCACCCTGGCCTCAGAGAGGTGCTGGCTCTCCGGGGAGGGACGGGGGGCACGCCGGGTGGTCAGACACGCAGCGGTGGGGTGCGCTGCCCAGGAGAAGCCCGCGCGGCCGGCGGGCAGCCGAAGGAACAAAACGGGCGGGCTGCCAATCACGCGTAAGTCCCGCCCAGCGTTCCTGTAGTCAATCCCCAGAACCCATTACTGAGCACACCTACGTTTTTGTAACAATTTCAGCCTTCCCTGTTTCCTTACTGTTCTATTTCACCTCGTCCAGTTTCACTTATGTTGTAAAGAAAAGCTCTCGGACCAGACGATGTACCTTCTACTTAGCCTGTAGTCTCAGAGGACTAAAGAAGTGAAGAAACCCCACTTGGAACTCAAGAGTTGAATTACAGACCCATGGATTTCTATGGGAAATCCATTTTGGCGCATTAGATTCTTGCTGTCCTTGTTACTGCTGCATGTAACCAAAGGAATGCCGCCAAAGGAGAGAACCACATTGTGAAGGCTACATCTGGGCCTGAGGATTGGCAGATCACAAGAAGACTGTATATTCGTAAAAAAATAAAAAAAATAAAAAAAATTGTGGTTTAGACTAACCTGCCCATGTAAGCCGCCTCAGACATTTGCTTCGGCATGGGAAAGGCAGGGTACAAATTCTTCAAAATAAATAAATAAAAAGTAGCATTCCAACACCAGCACTCCTAAAGACTAGTAAGCCTAGATACTACCATGGCTTACATGGAAACAGCTGTGATCCCTGGGAGCAATGGCAATGCTGGGATCCTGCACACCAGTTTTGGCATATGAACTCAACTTTAAGTGGTAGATGGTGGCAAGTTGAGATGGCACTTTAATTTTGTTTTAAACACGGCCGTGCACCTTCATAAGAAAGCAGTAGGAGGGACTTTCCATGTTCCCTCTTAGACTTAAATCACTGCAAGTTCTCTTGTCAGTAAGGGAGAAGCACAGTGGAGCAGGCTTTAGAATGTGTGCCTAGCAGAGGAATTGCAAGCTTTGAGTCGTGCTTTGATTATAGAGACAGTTGTCCTAATAAGAAGTCATAATAGGAAAGTTTATGTCTGTGCCCTGTACTGCTTGGCTCGTGGCTCTCTTCTGCCCTGGCGGATCACATCGGATGACAGCTCTCTACAGGGCAAGCGAGTAAAGTGTACAGAGGATTCTGCCCAGGGCTGCAGGCTTGTCAGAGTTCATAAGCTCGGCGCCGAGGCCCAGGCCTCCGTGGAGCGGCTCTGCTCGAGCTCTGGAAGTAAATAACTAAGGTGGCATATGTTTGTGCCAGTGGTATTTTTCACCCCTTGGAGGCAGCTAAGGAAAGTGCAATGTTCTGCTTTCAGGAAAGAGAAGCCAAGGAACACGCTCTTCTTTGGCTTTCGCTAGTGCAGAGAATCAGAAGCTACGCCACATTTCGTTGGTATAGCCAGTGGTGTCATTCAAATGATTTAGGAACAGGAACTCACTTTTGAGTTCAAATTCAAATGTTGAAAAAAACAAACAAACCCGGAAACAGCCACAAAGCCCGTTAGGATCCGGAACGCCCGTTCTGGTCCGTTCCCCCTGAATGACATCACTGGGTACAGCTGTGCATTCTTCTGCACGTTGACGGTCCTGGTCTCTTTCCCTGGCATCTCCAACTAAAAGGATCTCAGGCATCCAGGGTGGGAAGGAGTCTTATCTGACATCCTGGAGATCTGCTGCAGAGGTGTAGCTAAGACAGGGTGGGAGGCTCCAAGAACCATGCCTTGAGGGGGTATCAGAAGGCCTCCGGGAGGCCTCTGAAAGACACTTCCAGTTTTTGCCTTGGAGGCCTTAGAGTGGAGGGAGATACAAACCCTTACTGGTGGGGGTGCAGGGAGGCAACCAATACTGGTAGATATTCAAAGTGTTTCCTTGATGAGCAAATTGTCATCTTTGCTCTTTGCTCAGTGTCCTTATTTCAATTATTTGCTCCTCAATCCTGAGCAACTAAACTTTCTAGCACTGATTTACCCATGCCGACAGGGTGTGTGCTCAGTGGTGTCATTCAAATGATTTAGGAACAGGAACTCACTTTTGATTGGCACTTGTCGGGAACCCGGAACCAGCCACGGAGCCCGTTAGGATCCGGAACGCCTGTTCTGGTCCGTTCCCCCTGAATGACATCATTGTGTGTGCTACATTCTGTGGCGATGGGGAGGGGCATTATAGTGGCATGTTTGCTGGAAGGTTGGTTAGGATTGGGCAGTTAGTGCCTCGTCCAGAAATGCTCCATCCTCTGCAAAGCCTTTTGGACCCTAAACAGACTTCAGGCTTTAGAGATCTGCTTCATTGTATTGCTAGAACTCAAAAATCCACCAATGAGAGTAAAGTATAAACGTATGATGGAATGGGTGGGTGGAGCGAATTACCTGCACCTGTACCTATACCTGCATCTATATCTGATGTGCTACTGGCCAAGGATTCTGGTGCAACCCTGAAATTGGCGCATGTCGCTGCACAAAGACCTGATCAGAGACACCTAATTAATTTAGAGGGGAGGAATACTGAGGCTGAGAGAGAAGCATTCGGCACAAGGCTGACTAAAAATCTCAGCACTTTGGCAGAAATACCCATTTTACTGCTGGAGGACATCCAGGCACAGAGATATACCATGTGCCATTGGTCAGAAGACGGCCGTCATTCTGTTGCTGCCACTGTTGAATAACTGGGGGTCAGAAAACTCTTAGGGGTTCCTTACGATTGAAACAACTGGAGTTTTCTTTCTTTACAAGCCAGGGAGGGTGAAAGGAAGCAGGGAAACCAGACAGGACACAAACAACATCAGAGGAGGCTTAAATGACCACTCCTGCACAAACACCCCTGCCACCTCCCTTTTGTCTGTGAGTGTGTGCTCCAAGAAGCCACTGACTCGTGACACAACTCGTGTCTCAAAATGACTCGGACGGGATGCAAACCCACCCTGAATTTTTCACAAGTGGAGTCGTGACGGCCATGCGCCGCAACTCATGAGTAGAATCAGAGTCCTGCTGACTCGCACCTCGAGCGTGTGTCGTGCATGTCCCGACACAAACATTGGTCCTTGGGGAAGAGTCCCACGCAGCCATGCTGTTGGCCAGAATGTAAGTTGGTCCTTCTTGTGCATTTGGGCTGCGAGGAGAGGGAGAGCATATGGCAACATTATCTATATTTAGTTTCCCCTGAAACGTACACACCAGACACCTGGGTGACAGCTAATTGCACAGCAGGAGGTACATTTGCTTAACTGTCGTTCCCTGCTTCCACACACATTTGCAAACCCCATATTTTGAGAACTGAATAACAAGATTTTAAGGGAATTATACTTTTTTTTTCCTGGCCGCAAACAAGACTTACCTGGCCTTGGATTAATTCCTCCTCTGCTTTTGATGGCATTTTCTATGTTTTTGATTGCATCTGCATTGCTTCTTCCCTTTGAAACACCCACACTGGAATGCTTAATTTTACCTTAGTCATACACCACCAAGCACATTTTAAAGTGAACATGTTGGTTGAGTTCTCTCACTTGAGATGGTCAACTGTGCCTGTGCTGTACCACTTCAGAGTGCCATCCTCACCTGGAGTTAGGCCGACACAGTTAGGCTAGCAAGGTCTGGCCAGCACAAGGGCCACCGTAAAGCGCGTTTGGACCACTCGGAGTCAGGGAGGATGGCGCACGTCTGTGTTCCTGGCCTCTCTGACTCCAAGAGTCGTCCAAACATACTTTATGGTGTCCCTTGTGCTGGCCAGACTTTGCTTTATTTACCTCATATTTACCTCAGAATTTTACCTCAGAAATTTACCTCAGAATGCCAGAAACAAGGGAGTGGCATTTGGACCACTCTTGGAGTCAGGGAGGAGGGTGCACGTCTGTGTTCCTGGCCTCTGACTCCGAGAATGGTCCAAACATACTTTACGGTGTCCCTTGTGCCAGCCAAACTGTACTGGCCTAATTGTGCCGGCCTAACTCCAGGTTAGGATAGCACCCTCAGTCTCAGGCCTGCTGCTGAAGGGTGGTGAAGCCACCTTGGATGCAGGAGTGGTGGGAGTCTGGGTAAAGGAAGATGGGTGCAATAGATGGGCAGTAACAAGTACATCAGTGGTTCCCAAACTGTGGGTCAGGACCCACCAGTGAGTCGTGAGCCAATTTCAGTTGGGTCGCAAAGCATCTAGAGCAGCCATATTGAAAATCTGGAAGGATGGGATATCTGGGAGGATGGGTTGCTGGAAACGGGGAGGGCTGTGTTGTTGTTTGGCTTGTGTCAACGGTTGTAAAAAAGCTTTTTTTTTTCTTTTTGATTCACTTTGCTACTGCTAAATGGTTGAGAAATAGCCCAACTTGTTGCTGCATTATCAGGAAAGCAGCCAGGCTCTGGTGTCAGGTTGATGACACTTCCAACCGCGACAGCACTTCCGGTGGGTCCCAGACAGACTGTTTCTCTAACAAGTGGGTCCCAATACTAAAACGTTTGAGAACCACTGAAGTACACAAAACCAGTGCGCTGCTTTGCCTTTGGAGGTTTTGAAATGGGGCAAATTGGAAGGCCAAGAATCACACAGAAAGAGTGGGCTCTGCTTCTGGGCATCGGTTCGCTCAAGCCCTGTGATTCCTATGTGCAGGCAGACAGCTGTGTTCAGGGGCTGACTCCACAACACCAGTAGCGGATTTAGGGGGGCAGGGGGGCAAGAGCCCTGGGCGCCGTCTTGGGGCCATCTAGGGGGGTGCCAGTGGCCCCCGCAACATTGTGCGGGTAGACCTGGGCTCTCAAGGGATCCCAGGTCTATCCATTGGGACCAGCCGTGAGTAGACCTGGGCTCCCTCAAAGGGAGCGCAGGTCTACCCGCGGTCCTTTCTAATGGGTAGACCTGGGCTCCCTTGAGGGGAGCCCAAGTCTACCTGTGGCTGGTCCCAATGGATAGACCTGGGATCCCTTGAGAGCCCAGGTCTACCCAGGGCAGCTTCTGGTGGGTAGACCTGGGCTCCCGTGGGGGCGCACTTCTATTGGGTGCCCCGGGCGCCATTTTGACTAGGTCTGCCCCTGCACAACACCCAATATCTCCTCCTCCCAACACAGCAGGGCCTGCCTTACAGAAGCAGCTGCAAGGTCTGCCTTTGGTGATGGGCCTGGCAGAAGCAGAAAGTCTCCATTCACTTGAGGGGCTAAACCTGGGTCTGGGCTGCACCATTTCAGCCTGCAGGAGGGGTGAGCACAGAAGGCTGAATGCACCTCCATTATTATTTTTTGAAACCTTCCTGCACATAGGGAATTAACTTTTCAGGGAGAAGGAGGGTTCTAGCCTAGCCTAGCCTACCGCAGGGCGTGCATCGATTGCTCTTTTCCATTCCATTTGTGTGAGCTCCCACCAGAAAACTGGAATGGTGCAACCTGGGTACAGATTCCTCACTGCTGAGACTTAGGCTCTGCAACCTGCTTTTGTGGAGGGAAGCTGTGGCGTGCTCTCCTTTGCCTCCCATGGAGATGTCCCCGTTCCTTTCCTGAGCCTGCCCGCTGTCTGCTCCAGCCAGCCAGAGCTCCATCTCCTGTTTCATCGAGAAGGCGCTTCCTCTGTGTGGCTCTCTCTGCTGCTGCAATGCAGTGCCACACAGAGCCGAAGTCCAAGAGCCACGATGGAGCGGACTGCAGTTGGCGTTGGGGCCTTTCCAGAAGATCCTTCTTTGGAAGAGAAACGTGCCTGTGACATTCCTCTGTTGAGCTGGATTACAGCCGACCAGTGCTGAAGGTAACTTTTCCCTTGCAAGGATTTAGAATTTTCCTGCTGCTCAAGTCACAGTGGTGGCTTGTTCTGGGGGTCTTTGGCCAGTTAAGAACATAAGGAGAGCCCTGCTGGATCAGGCCAAAGGCCCATCTCGTCCAGCTTCCTGTAGCTCACAGCGGCCCACCAGGTGCCCCAGGGAGGCATGAGACAACAAGATGCTTGCATCCTGTGGCCACTCCCTTGCACCCGGTGCTCTGAAGTAGCCCACCACTTTTGTAAGGAGGTTGCACAATCCATCATTGCCTATAGCCCACGATGGACCTTTCCTCCAGAAATCCGTCCAATCCCCTCTTAAAGGCATCAAGACCAAATGCCATCACCACCTCCTGTGGCAAAGAGTTCCACAGATTAACTACCTGCTGGGTAAAAAAGTACTTCCTTTTATCTGTTTTAACTCTCCCAACCCTCAGTTTTAGCAGATGCCCCCTGGTTCTGGTGTTTTGAGAGAGGGAAAAGAACATCCCTTTATCCAAAGTGTTCCAAAGTGTTCTGCTGTGCACTGCGGTGTTCTGAGTCCCCACTTCGTCACAGCAACCCATCCTGGTCCAGCTGGTCCTAGATCCCAGGACCGTGCCAACCTAGCCAGGAAACTACCTTCATGTGGCAGGTTGGAGAGGCGCAGAAGAGTTGGAGAGGCATGAGATGGGGACTGGGCTGCTGCTGCTGCTGCTGCGAACCATCTCAGCTGCAGTGCTGCAGGAAGGCAAGAGTGCAGCCATCCTGTTTTGCTGGCTTGCTTCCGTGAGTGATCCGAACAGGATCAGTGGACTACTTCCTTGCAACCAAGGCAGAGCAACTCCTCCACATCCCTTGCCTCAAGCTTCCTGCTTCCTCCCCTGCCACTTCAAGTGCACAGGGGAGGAGCTGAGCATCGTTCACTTCAAGCTGCACAGCCATGAACATAAGAAGAGCCCCACTGGATCAGGCCAAAGGCCCCTCTCGTCCAGCTTCCTGTGCTAGACCCTCAGTGGCCCACCAGATGCCTCAGGGAGCACACAGGACAACAAGAGGCCTGCGTCCTGTGGCCACGCCCTTGCATCTGGCATTCTGAGGTAGCCTACTTCTGACTTGAGGAGGTTGCACCACCCATCATGGCTTACAGCCCACGATGGACTTTTCCTCCAGAAATCTGTCCAATCCTCTTCTAAAGTTGCCTAGGCCAGATGCCACCGCCGCCTCTTGTGGCAAGGAGTTCCACAGATTAATTACCCATTGGATAAAAAAGTATTTCCTTTTATCTGTTCTCACTCTCCCAACTCTCAATTTTAGTGGCTGTCCCCTGGTTCTGCTGTTGTGAGAGAGGGAAAAAAACATCCCACTATTGACCCTATCCCTCCCGTCATAATAATCTCAAACTCTATCACAAGTGAGCTCGGCACTCTGGGAGCTCAGCATTCCTGGCCCTGACATTTGTCATCATCGCCAGGGAACTGCCATGCCCTTCCTACACTGGATGCCTTTGTCTATACTGTACTTGAATCAATTGATTGACCTGGTAGAGGGTCAGCCTTTGATATTTAAGCCAAAGGTCGGTCTAGCCACCTGCAAAATCAACTATAAGTAAACCCACAACCGAAAACAGAGCAGACCAAAAGGGAGGACTCCTGACCCACTGACAAGCTATGCAGATTTATCACCAAGCTATCCAGGGACCCCCAGACTGCAAAATTCATCTGGGGAAAAAGAAAATGGTATGCAAAAGAACCAGTAGTGAAGGCTGCTAAGCAAAAATAAATAAATAAAATAAAAGATCATTATCTTATAGGAAATAAGTTGAATCGCACGTTGTCATGGTTACAGAGTTGTACTGATGCCACCAATAAGCACACACAAGTTTTTTTTTCCTCATCCGAACCTGCTATTAGTGTTCAACATTTTCTTGCCTAGTTACAAATAAATTGGAGTGAGATGAAGGGAAAGATGCGAAGTGTTTTCCAGGGTGCTTTAATCACGGTGCCATCCAAGGCCTCTTGGCTGCATGTGTCCACGGGTGCTATTTTTATTCTGGATTTGGATTCATTAACCTGGGACAA
Source organism: Lerista edwardsae (assembly GCA_029204185.1). Taxonomy (NCBI): domain Eukaryota; kingdom Metazoa; phylum Chordata; class Lepidosauria; order Squamata; family Scincidae; genus Lerista; species Lerista edwardsae. The sequence goes on along the minus strand of JAJKFI010000036.1, from coordinate 3,460,089 downwards.
ATACCTCGACTTTTTACAATCACTTGTTGTTGTTCAGTCGCTAAGTCGTGTCCGACTCTTCGCGACCCCATGGACCACAGCACGCCAGGCCTCCCTGTCCTCCACTAGCTTCCTGAGTTCGCCCAATTTCATATTCATTGCTTCGGTGACACTATCTAACCATCTCATCCTCTGTCGCCCCCTTCTCCTTTTGCCTTCAATCTTTCCCAGCATGAGGGTCTTTTCTAAAGAGTCCTCTCTTCTCATCAGGTGGCCAAAGTATTGGAGCTTCAGCTTCAGCATTTGTCCTTCCAGGGAGCAATCAGGCTTGACTTCCTGGAGAATTGACCGATTGGATCTCTTTGCAGTCCAGGGGACTCTCAAGAGTCTTCTCCAACACCATAATTCAAAAGCATCGATTCTTCGACGCTCTGCCTTTCTTATGGTCCAGCTCTCACAGCCATACATGGCTACTGGGAAAACCATCGCTTTGACTATGCGAACCTTTGTTGGCAGGGTGATGTCTCGGCTTTTGATTAAGCTATCTAGGTTCACCATAGCTTTCTTCCCAAGAAGTAAACGTCTTTTAATTTCATGGCTGCAGTCACCATCTGCGGTGATCTTGGAGCCCAGGAAAATAAAGTCTGTCACTGCTTCCATTTCTTCCCCTTCTGTTTGCCAGGAAGTGATGGGAGTGGTTGCCATGATCTTAGTCTTTTTAATGTTGAGCTTCAAGCCAATTTTGGCACTTTCCTCTTTCACCCTCATCAAAAGGTTCTTTAGGTCTTCCTCACTTTCTGCCAGTAGAGTGGTATCGTCTGCATATCTGAGGTTGTTGATGTTTCTCCCAGCAATCTTGATTCCAGCTTGTGAGTCATCCAGCCCTGCCTTCCTCATGATGTACTCTGCGTATAAGTTAAATAAGCAGGGTGACAATATACAGCCTTGTCGTACTCCTTTCCCAATTTTAAACCAGTCGGTTGTTCCATGTCCAGTTCTAACTGTTGCTTCCTGACCCGCATAAAGGTTTCTCAGAAGGCAGATCAGGTGGTCTGGAACTCCCATCTCTTCAAGAACTTGCCACAGTTTGTTGTGATCCACACAATCAAAGGCTTTAGCATAATCAATGAAGCAGAGGTAGATGTTTTTCTGGAACTCTCTTGCTTTCTCCATGATCCAGCGAAGGTTGGCAATTTGATCTCTAGTTCCTCTGCCTCTTCGGAAACCAGCTTGTACATCTGGTAGTTCTCGATTCACATACTGCTGAAGCCGAGCTTGTAGGATTTTGAGCATGACCTTGCTAGCATGTGAAATGAGTGCAATGGTGCGGTAATTCGAGCAATCTTTGGCATTGCCCTTCTTTGGGATTGGAATGTAAACTGATCTTTTCCAGTCTTGTGGCCACTGTTGGGTTTTCCAAATTTGCTGGCATATGGAGAGCAGCACTTGGACAGCATCATCTTTTAAGATTTTGAGTAATTCCGCTGGAATGCTGTCACCTCCACTAGCTTTGTTGTTAGTGAGGCTTTCTAAAGCCCACTTGACTTCACACTCCAGGATGTCAGGTTCGAGCTCAGTGACTGTACCACTGTGGTTATCAGGAACATTTAGATCGGCCTTATAGAGTTCCTCTGTGTATTCTTGCCACCTCTTCTGAATCTCATCTGCTTCTGTTAGGTCCTTGCCATTTTTGTCCTTTATTGTGCCTACCTTAGCATGAAATTGTCCTTTGACATCTCCAATTTTCTTGAAAAGATCTCTAGTCCTCCCCATTCTGTTGTTTTCCTCTATTTCTTTGCATTGCTCATTTAGAAAGGCCTTCCTATCTCTCCTTGCTGTTCTCTGGAAATCTGCATTCAGTTGGGTATATCTTTCCCTTTCTCCCTTGCTTTTGGCTTCTCTCCTTTCCTCAGCTATTTGTAAAGCCTCGTCAGACAGCCACTTTGCCTTCTTGCATTTCTTCCTCTTTGGGATGGTTTTAGTTGCTGCCTCCTGTACAATGTTACAGACCTCCGTCCAAAGTTCTTCAGGCACTCTGTCTACCAAATCTAAGCCCCTAAATCTATTTGTCACCTCCACTGTATATTCGTAGGGGATCTGATTTAGGTCATACGTGGAGGGCCTAGCGGTTTTCCTTACTTTTTTCAGTTTAAGCCTGAATTTGGCAAGAAGAAGCTGATGATCTGAGCCACAGTCAGCTCCAGGTCTTGTTTTGACTGCCTGTATGGAACTTTTCCATCTTTGGCTGCAAAGAATGTAATCAATCTGATTTCGATGTAGACCATCTGGTGAAGTCCATGTGTACAGTCGCCGTTTGTGTTGCTGGAAAAGGGTGTTTGCTATGACTAATGTGTTCTCCTGACAGAACTCTATCAGTCTTTGCCCTGCTTCATTTTGTACTCCAAGACCAAACTTGCCTGTTATTCCTCTTACCTCTTGACTGCCTACTTTAGCATTCCAATCCCCTATGATGAGAAGGACATCTTTTTTGGGTGTTAATTCTAGAAGCTGTTCTAGGTCTTCATAGAAGCGGTCAACTTCTTCCTCATCAGCACCAGTGGTTGGGGCGTAGACTTGGATTACTGTGATGTTGAAAGGTTTGCCTTGGATCCGAATGGAAATCATTCTATCATTTTTGAGGTTATACCCCAGTACTGCTGTTCTCACTCTCTTGTTCACGATGAAGGCTACTCCATTTCTTCTAAGGGATTCCTGCCCACAGTAGCAAATATAATGGTCATCTGAATTAAATTCTCCCATTCCTGTCCACTTTAGTTCACTAACTCCCAGGATGTCGATGTTCAGCCTTGACATCTCACGTTTGACCACATCTAGCTTGCCTTGATTCATAGATCTGACGTTCCAGGTTCCTATGTAGTATTGTTCTTTGCAGCATCGCACTTTCCTTTCACTTCCAGACACATCCACAGCTGAGCTTCCTTTCAGTTTTGGCCCAGCTACTTCACTCTTTCTGGAGCTACTAGTACTCGTGTTCTGCTCTTCCCCAGTAGCATAATGGACACCTTCCGACCTGAGGGTCTCATCTTCCAGTGTCATATCGTTTAGCCTTTTTGTTCTGTAATCCATGGGGTTTTCTTGGCAAGAGTACTGGAGTGGGTTGCCACTTCCTTCTCCAGCGGACCACGTTTAGTCAGAACTCTCTGCTGTGACCTGTCCATCTTGGGTAGCCCTACATGGCATAGCTCACAGCTTCATTGAGCTACTCAAGCCCCTTCGCCACGACAAGGCAGTGATCCATGAAAGGGTTTACAATCACTACTGTGGATTAAAAGAATTCCTCGAGATACCAGCAGAGAATACCAGCAAATTCACTCAACTCCATTTTGTTGGCGACCATGAAAAACGATGGGAGTCGGTGTTTTGCCTGTGAGGCAAGGAATAGAGTGGAAGCTCATTGGTGCTGTCGTGGAGACGGGGACAGCTCCTGGGCAGCCTGATTGGTACCTTGAAGTAGTCTCCAGATTTGATAGGCAGCTGCAAATGGCTATTTCCCAGTCACCCATTAGGACAGTCTGGGATTAGCAAGTCGTAGGTAGATGACCGAGGAGGATTGTTTTGGGCCACTTGCCCAACTGGCCAGGGCACAGAATCTGGTCTGCAGAGCAACTTTGTTGGGGCCCTGATGGTCCTTCTAAACGTTGACCGGTGCCTAGTTAAACATTGCCATCAATGTAACTTGTAATGAAAAGAGGGGATGGGGACATCAAGAATTTTGTGTAAGAATAATATATGGTGCAATTAATATGCATGCACTTTACAGAGTCGGAGGGTGCAATCCTAACCTGGGGTTAGGCTGGCACAGTTAGGCCTGCAAAGTTTGGCCGGCACAAGGGCCATCATAAAGTATGATTGGACCACTCTCGGAGACAGGGGTGATGGTGCACGTCTGTGTGCTGGCCTCTCTGACTCCAAGAGAGGTCCAAACATACTTTACAATGTCCCTTGTGCCAGCCTAACTCCAGATTAGGCTTGTGCCCTAAGGCCCCTCCTTCCAGTCCAGAGGCGGATCTAAGGGGGGGCAAATCTGTAAGTTTTGCAAGAAGCCTTACCTTGCAGTGGAAAACACTCCTCTCCTGCACTGTTCAAGCCAATCCTCACAGGGAACAGCAACATCTTGGCGTTGCTTTCTGGCTACAGCAGCAAGGGAGAGGAGGGATTTACATGACAGGGTAAGGCTTCTTGCAAAACTTACAGATTTGCCCCCCCCCCCAGATCCGCCTCTGTTCCAGTCTAAATTTCAACATTGCAGGCAACAGAGGAAGGGGAAGGAGATGGAGGCAGGGCATCTATTTCATCCATGTGGTGGAAGCCATATTGGAGAAGGAGATGTTAGGCAATGATGATGATGGAGGAGGCAGTGGTAGGAGAAGTTCAGGAAATAGTGGTGATGGAAGACCAGCATTCCCAACAAGAAGATCTCATCACATAGCCAGGCCGCCCCTTCTGCAAGAGGCTCTCGGAAATGGGGAGAGAGGTAGTAGCTGAAAGAACGACCAGTGAACTGGCAGGTCACTGATTTGAATGTAACTTCAATTATGGTCATTGTAGTTCCGAATGAATCCAGAGATTTCATTCACCTGTCCATCTCAGGGCTGCTGGCACAGCCCCCCATTCTGTACCTGAAAAGAACTCTGAGTGCAAACACGCTACGTAACTATTTTTCCCATCTTTAGACCAGGGAGTTCCTGGCTGGAGACATGGAGCCCCTAAGAGTAGGAGTGCTGCCCCCTACAGCATGGTGGTGGAGCACATCCTTTGCATGCGGAAGGTCCTCCATACAATCCCCAACACATTCTGTCTGCAGGATATATCTGCTAAAGAGACGGTGGTCTTGGAGAGAATACTGGGGTGCAGCAATCAATGACCTGCATATACAGGTGGGCCCCCTTATCCATCAATCCTGTATCCGCAGTTTCAATTATCCATGGATGGGAAAGGCTTCCCTTTGCTTATTCTTACTTTTGATTGCTAAAAAACCTTCTTGCTGGGGTTGGGTGGGTAGAGGAGACATAGAGCCCACCAAAGGCTGCTGAAGAAACTTCACAGTCAGGGAATAAAAGGGCAGGAACAGAGAGTGGGGGTCAATGGGCAATTTTCACAATGGAGAGAGGTGAAAAGTGGAGTGCCCCAGGGATCTGTCTTGGGGCCCGTGCTTTTCAACTTATTCATAAATGACCTGGAGACAAGGATAAGCAGCAAGGTGGCCAAGTTTGCAGATGACACAAAACGTTTCCGGGTGGTGAAGACCAGAGGGGATTGTGAAGAGCTCCAGAAGGATCTCTCCAAGTTGGGGGAATGGGCAGCCAAATGGCAGATGCGTTTCAACATAGACAAATGTAAAGTGATGCACATTGGGGCAAAAACCCAAAACTTCACCTATAGGCTTATGGGTGCTGAGCTGTCTGTGACAGCTCAAGAGAGAGATCTTGGGGTGCTGGTGGACAATTCAATTAAGGTATCGACCCCGTGTGCGGCAGCAATTAAGAAGGCCAATTCCATGCTTGGGGTCATTAAAAAAGGGGTTGAGAATAAAACAGCCAATATTATCATGCCATTGTACAAATCGATGGTAAGGCCGCACCTGGAATATTGTGTACAGTTCTGGTTGCCACACCTCAAAAAGGACATAGTGGAGCTGGAAAAGGTGCAGGAGAGAGCGACGAAAATGATTACGGGGCTGGGGCACCTCCCTTATGAAGAAAGACTGCAGCGTTTGGGGCTCTTCAGCCTAGAAAAAAGGCGCCTGAGGGGGGACATGATTGAGACATACAAAATTATGCACGGAAGGGATAGAGTCGATAGAGGGATGTTCTTTTCCCTCTCTCAAAACACCAGAACCAGGGGGCATCCGCTAAAACTGAGGGTTGGGAGAGTTAAAACAGATAAAAGGAAGTACTTTTTTACCCAGCGGGTAGTTAATCTGTGGAACTCTTTGCCACAGGAGGTGGTGATGGCATCTGATCTTGATGCCTTTAAGAGGGGATTGGATGGATTTCTGGAGGAAAGGTCCATCGTGGGCTATAGGCAAAGATGGATTGTGCAACCTCCTTACATTGGTGGTGGGCTACTTCAGAGTACTGGGTGCAAGGGAGTGTCAACAGGATGCAAGCATCTTGTTGTTTCATGCCTCCCTGGGGCACCTGGTGGGGCCGCTGTGAGATACAGAAAGCTGGACTAGATGGGCCTTTGGCCTGATCCAGCAGGGCTCTTCTTATGTTCTTATGTTCTATAACGTATGGCTCCTTCTTATCCACAGTTTCAGGTATCTATGGCGGGGGGGGGAGTGGAGAGGAACTATCCCCTGCAGATACCGGGGCATGCCTGCACATCATCATTGGCCAATTATGCCTGTTAATTTTGATGAGCTTTGATGAGCTTAATTCACCACGTCAGAGCATTATCAAGATATGTATAAACGTACAGTACATGGAGAGGAAAAGCATCCCCCCCAAAAGGCAAAACAAATGTGTTTAGTCTGCTACAGCTGTGTCTTAATACATTAGGCAACCGAATTCTCCCTGTGATCTGCTGTTTTGATAATGTGAACTAAAATTGCCCCTCTTCCTAGGGAATATTTTTGAATGCTAGATCTGCCAAGGGCAGAATTATGTTTTTAAAAAAAATCTTCAACCAACATTTACTTTCTGAATTATGCATGATTCACCAAAACAGTTGCTCTTGGCAGTTGCTATGAAGGAAATTCTCTTTGAGTATGTTTCTTCTTTGTAAAATTAAAAGTGAGTTGGACAAATATACTAGGAAGATGTAGGGTTGGGTCAGAATTTCTCCGTGTGTGTGTGTGGGCTCTTTGCAGGATGGGTAACGCACTTCCGAAAGGAGGCAGATAGTGAGGGAAATCGAATAGGATCGGGTTTTTTAAAAACCAATTAAGGCTGCAAAATAACTCATAACTGCATTGATTTCTGGCATCATAGATCATCTTTGACAGGCTGCTGAAATCAGAGGTGCTTACACTAAAGCAGGTCTGGTCAGTGGTGTCACTAGAGTTTCTGTCACCCTGCGCGAGAGCTTCTTGCATCACCCCTATGATGGACCTCCTCCCGTACCAGACTATACAGAATAAATTATAACATCATAAGCACAACCTAAATGCAGTAGCATTTTCTACCCCTGGTAGGAACACCATTGTTCATTTGCACAGTGCAGGGATAATGGGCTGCTGTCATGGTTGCCATTTTGTCCCGGTTCATTGCCACACTCCTGGGAGCTGCTGTTGCTTCACCTTTATTGGTTAGGACTTATTTTCATTGTGATCTTAGCCAATCAGGGATGATGTTGTGGACAAGATATGACCCCATCATGCAACTAGTCAAATCAGGCTACATTCTCATGTCATTGAAGGCAAACAATCCTGATTTAAAGGGTGGGCAGTACTTTCTGGACTGGTCATGTGTATGATCCCAACCAATCAGCGATGTGGAGGCACATGAGGACATGATCACATTGGCCTTTGTGCAGTGAGTCCCTCCCTCCAACTGACAAAAGGATTTTCAGTGTTGTCCAAAGGCTGTTCAATTGTTGCTGCAAATGCTCACAAAAAATAGCCCCTGTAGACAACCCAGCCCTACAACACCATTTCATTTCCATTCCATGCTCTGGTCCATGGGCACCGTGGCTTTAAGTCATCATAGCCCACACGACAAAAACAGACCTTAAGCAGCACTGTTTCAGCTCAAAATAGCAAGCTCAAGGCAGAGGCATTTTGCTGTTGCTCAAGGCAAACAGAGTTGCTAAGAAACGACAATCGCAGGGATGGAAACCCACAAAAGAGTTGACAGTTGCCAACTGGAGCTTACAGGATTGAGTGGTTCACAACAAACATTATTATGGAGGAAGGGAGAGGAACTCCTTCCTTAGAGAGCATGGCCGGTTCAGATTCCATGGAGGAGTCTTTTCTGCCCCCTTGGATCTCCACTGGGGACTAGCACTCTCTATAAGCAGTGGAGAAAGAGGAGAAGGGGAGACAAAGCTGTGAACACCGCAGAGATGGAGTGAAGCACATTCCACAACACAAATTTCTCAGCAGTGACGGAAGGTTAGTGGACACAGTTCTGTTTGCAAGTCCTTTGGAGCACTGCAGTTTCATCAGTACTGGGAGGGAGAAATGTACTGCGAGGCTCTCATTCCGATGGTTGTGGGTTGTACACATCAGTCCCTAGCATGGTTTTGCTATGTGGCTAAATGTATTCCTTTCTGAGATCTTTAAGTCCTTCGATGCCGAAGGATTCGTAACCTTTATTTTCACAAACAGCAAGCAACAAATACCACAGGTTGAGCATCCCTTATCTGGACGGCTTGGGATAGGAAGGTGTCCGGATTTTGGATTTGTATGGATTTCAGAATAATTACATACAGTAAATTTAACGAGAAATACTTGCTCTTTTCACTGTTGTCCATTTGAGTGTCTGCTGGCCTCTTTGGCATTTTTCAACCATGGTGTATACCACAGAGCAAAGAACAGAACTTATAGCTCATGGGAATGAGCATGAGACTTCTTTCGATAGAAAGTTAAAAAAAAGTCTTGGACAAAGCTGTCCGGATTTCGGAATAGTCTGGATTTTGGATGTCTGGATAAGGGATCATCTATCTGTAATGGAGAATAGCCAACCTGTCATGGCTTCAACTTGAGCATCAATAACCAACTTGTCTTAAAATAGCACTTCCATGTGATCGCATGCATACGACGTGGGCACACGGAACCCAGTGGAAGCCACCAGAGAGGTTTTGTTGTCTAAGTTGTTCCACAAACGAGAGGGCAATGCAGGTTGATTTCAGACAGGGGTGTCAAACTCATTTCATACAGTGGGCTGAATAGCATTTATAATGCCTGCTGAGGGGCGGAAGTGGTCATTAAGCAGGAAGTGATGTCATTAAGCAAGTCATGACCAGAAATCAGCACTTTCCCCCCCTCATTTAGGAGCTCAGTAGCTGCAAATAGAAAATATGCACATATTGATCATATTTTCAAGATATGGGAGACCCCAATTTTCATTCAATTTTCTTTCAGCAGTGACAGCTCAGCACAGCTCATAAGAACATACAGTAAGAACATAAGAAAAGCTTTGCTGGATCAGGCCCATCTAGTCCAGCTTCATGTATCTCACAGAGGCCCACCAGATGCCTCAGGGAGCACACAAGACAAGAAGATGCCTGCATCCAGTGGCCACTCCCTTGCACCTGGCATTCTGAGGTAGCCTGTTGCCCTTGCACCACCTCCAAGGAAGACCCCAGACTGAGGTTAATAATAAAGTCATGAAACCTACAGAACACCTGCAGCTGATGAGCAGCTGATGGTGGTGCTGGGAGACCCAAGGGCCAGATCAATAGCTTCTGCAGGCCATATCTGGCCCCCAGCCCTTACGTTTGACCCCTCCTCTGGTCTAAGAATGTTTGCTGGTACAGCAGGGAAGAGGCACTTCCAGTGGTGTCATCTAAATGATTTAAGAACAGGGACTCACTTTTGATTGGCACGTGTCAGGACCTGCCCACCGGAAGTGACGTCATAAGCCAGAAGTGATGTCATGGCAGGAAGTGACATGAAAAAAGCCCTTTTTGAGGCCTCAGACAATTTTAAACTGACCCAACAGTTGCAACAGTATTCCACAGCACCCCCAGAACATGTTAAGGAGGCCTGGCATCATGTTAAAGTGACCCAACAGTTCCAAAAGTATTCGAGAGCAACCCCTGAGCAGCTCATTTTTCAGTGGCAAGGAAAGGAAAGGCTCCGCTCGCTGCCTGCCTGCCTGCCTGGCTCTGAGAACATGCAGGCAACTCAAACATGCAGGAAATTCAAACGTTGCAGGGGGCGGAGTCGACGAGTGGACGGGCGAATGGGCGGGGCCAGCTGTAATCCTAGAAACCAGTACTCGCGTACCCCCGCGTACCCCCTGCATGACATCACTGGGCACTTCCCTGTGTATGTTGGGCCCAAGAAGTTACTCTACAAGGAAGGACCTTCACCGGTTTCTGAAACATCCTCACTTAGAATTTTAGCCATGGCTAAAACACACATTTTGCTTGCAGGTTTTCCCAGGATCCATCCTGATGGCATCTCTAAGTAGGTCTAGGATATACCCCCTGCCTGCAGCCAGCGTTGCAGGCGGGGGCCTTTCACAGCCCTTCTTGGAGAAGCCAGTGACTGAACGTGGCCCCTTCTGTAAGCATAGCCTGGGCTTTCCCAGGGAGCTACAGCTGCTGGCCAACTGGAGCTACAGTGATGGCCAGGTCCCTGGGTCCCCAAGGTCCTCTGGGTTTGTACCAAGGCTCAGCATCCTTGTGCATGCTGCAGTCAGTGTCCTGGGTAGTGTTTCTGGTTGCTGACTTAAAGTACAGTGGCTCTGTTTCCCCTGAGAGGTGACTTCATTCCAAACAGCTTGGAGAGGAGACTCTGCCTGCGGATGCCAAAAGACAGTCTGCCAAACGCTGAGAAGGGTTAGTGAAGGAGTTGATTCTCACAAGCAGATTGCAGTGACTCACAAAGGGTTGCGGGTGCAAAAGATGCGATGGAAACCATGCTGCTCGGGGCCTGTCATTCGAGCCCGTCAACTGGCTATTGCAAACCATTGCATCCGACGCACCAAGTAGGATGAGAAGACACAAAAGGGTAGTATAGAGGACACAGTACACATCCTGCTTGGCACCTGGTTTCGGGGGCTTTTGTGTTTCACCTGTTGGGAAATTCAGGGGAGCCTTTCAAGGGTCTCCTCTCAAAATGGAGAGATAGCTGGATTCTGCTATGAGTTTTGTGGCTCTGACAATGATTATAATATGTAGCCCATTTTCAGTGAGAAAAAAGACTTTATGTATATCAGCTGAGCCATCGTTCAAGTCTTGTGATGATATGCCTCCTACTGCCTCTCTCTCTCTCTCTCTCTCTCTCTCTCTCTCTCTCTCTCTCTCTCTGTGTGTGTGTGTGTGTGTGTGTGTGTGTGTGTGTGTGTGTGTTGGTACCTGCAGAGAACAGTGGTTTGCACAGCTCTGAGAGTTTGGACCGCTCTGGGAGTCAGAGAGGCCAGGAACACCGATGTGCACCAAACGTTGTGCACCAAACAAAGCCCTTGTGCTGGCCAAACTTTGCTGGCCTAACTGGGCCAGCCTAACTCTAGGTTAGGATTGCACTCTTCGTATGTTTGCAGTGAGGATTTAACAGGCTCTTATTCATGAATTCAAAACATTGGGAAACGTGCTAAAACATAAGTTAGTAAGTACTGTAAATCAATCATTATATTAGAAAGCAGCTTGCAGGCTGCAGATTTCTCCCTCGTTTCCCTTGTCCCTCCTTCTTTCTCTCTGCCTTTAATATAAATATAATATAAAGTTGGTGGGCCACAATCGATCTCACTCTAGTGCAGAGATTCCCATACTGTGGGGTGGGACCCACCAGTGTGTTGCGAGTCAATTTCAGGTGGGTCACAATGCACCTAGAGCAGCCATCTTGAAAATATGGGAAGATGGGCTACTGGAAAGGGGGAAGGATGTGTGGACGTTCTGCTTGTGCCAAGGCTGCAAACAGGCTTTTTGCTTTCTGATTCACTTTGCTTTTGGAAAATGGCTGAGAAACAACCCAACTGATGGCTGGACAATCAGGAAAGCAGCAGGCTCTGGCATCAGAATGACAGCTATGACATCACGTCTAGTGGGTTCCAGACAGATTGTCATTCTGAGAAGTGGGTCCTGGTGCTAAACAGTTTGAGAAGGGGGGGGGCTATGCAGATAAGAAGCAGCCTTCAGTGCTGGTGTCACAAGGGCAGGGGGCCGTTTCAGCCCTCGCTCTTTTTCAAGCCTAAGCAGGAGGGTCGGGGGCAGAATGACTTTCTCTGTCCCATGGCTGGTGGGTTACTCGGCTCTCATAGCTAGGGAGGCCACAGTGGGGGCAGAAGAGAGGGGATTGGACGGAGTTCTGGAGGAAAGGTCCATCGTGGGCTGTAGGCAATGATGGATTGTGCAACCTCCTTACAAAGGTGGTGGGCTACTTCAGAGTACCGGGTACAAAGGAGTGTCAACAGGATGCAAGCATCTTGTGGTCTCGTGCCTCCCTGGGGCACCTGGTGGGCCGCTGTGAGATACAGGAAGCTGGACTAGATGGGCCTTTGGCTTATGTTTTTAACATAAGCCATGTTCTTATGAGAGATGGATCGCTTTAGCTATGCCTACCATTTAATATCTCACTAGACACACTGAAGGATTCTCAAAAGTGTCTTGGGGGGGATCCAATAATGACGGTGGTGGTGATGAGACAAATATAGGTAAAAGCAATCAGCAGATTAGAGGTGAATAAAACGAACCGTCAATAACAATCATCTCACAATCCAAACCTGAAAGCCTCCCTGAATGTTTGCGAAGCAAAACACAGCCCTGGCTTAGAGGCTGAGTCACCATCAATCAATCAATCAATCAATCAATCACTAGTATTTATATACCGCTTTTCAACACAAAGTTCACAAAGCGGTTTACAGGCAAAAAACAACATTAAAGTTAAATGGCTCCCTGTCCCAAAAGGGCTCACAATCTAAAAGAATGGAGAACACCACCAGCAACAGCCACAAGAAAGACTGGGGTGAAGGGGGATAATTGCTCTCCCCCTGCTAAATATAAGAGGACACCACTTGAAAAGGTGCCTCTTGCCCAGTTAGCAGGGAACCATCAGCCTGTCGGAGGGATTGTCCTGGACTCTGAGGCTGACCCAAGAGAGGACTCCTGCCCAAAACATGCCAGGGAGGGGCAGCAGTCAGTCATTGCGGGCATGTGCTGAGGGCCGCTGGCTTCGTTGGCTTCCAGAGGGGAGTCAGCCAATAGCAGTTGCACCAAGCGGCAGCCCCGCTCTCCCGCATCGGCCGAAGCCGGCTGGCGTGAGGAAGCCTCCATGCCGAGACCGCATGGGTATTGGCGGGGAGGAGGGAGGTTGGGGCGGGACGTGGACGGGCTTGGGAGGCGGGCATAAGGTCGCACCCTAAGCCCGATTGGGAGGCCGCACAGCCCTGATTCAGGCCACGCGGTTTCCTCGGACTTGCACATACTACTTAGCAGGCACAGATCCGAGGAGCACGTAGAGGAGGATGGAGCCCAATCTTCCCTCCAGCCTGTCCTAAGCAGTGTCAGTTATGGCGCTGGCCCAACGGCTTCGCCAGTCCGGCGCTGCTTAGGATTGCGCCCTCAGAATATACATGAGCTTCTTTTCCACAAGAAGGTTTATAGAACTAGATCAACACCCGACTGGGTCCCTGTGCCCGAAGGGTCCACAGTTTCAGAAGAGGCGGAAGGAAGGAAGGAAGGAAGGAAGGAAGGAAGGAAGGAAGGAAGGAAGGAAGGA
>JAJKFI010000036.1:3430035-3444952 GCA_029204185.1 Lerista edwardsae | reverse complement strand
ACACACACACACACACACACACACACACACACACACACACACACACACACAGCGTGCAGTCCTAACCTGGAGTTAGGCCGGCACATAGGCCAGCAAAGTTTGGCCGGCACCAGGGACACTGTAAAGCACGTTTGGACCACTCTTGGACCACTCTCGGAGTCAGGGAGGATGGTGCACATCTGTGTGCTGGCCTCTCTGACTCCAAGAGTGGTCCAAACATACTTTACGGTGTCCCTTGTGCTGGCCAGACTTTGCTTTATTTACTTCATATTTACCTCAGAATTTTACCTCAGAATGCCAGAAACAAGGGAGTGGCATTTGGACCACTCTTGGAGTCAGGGAGGATGGCACATGTCTGTGTTTTGGCCTCTCTGACTCCGAGAGTGGTCCAAACACACTTTATGGTGTCCTTTGTGCCTGCCAAATGTTGCTGGCCTAACTGTGCCGGCCTAACTCCAGGTTGGGATTATGCCCTCAGTCAAATGATGTACTTAGTTATATCCTGTTTGGTCTGCAAAGTGAGCAGCTGAGCTGCCTGATACGTAGGTATGGAAAGACTCTGCTCTGCTCTCTCACATTGGGAGAGGGGAAAGAATTAAGAGCTCTGCTGCTTATTTCTTGGGTGGGTGATCAGGAGTGTCATGGATCAGGACCATACTGGCGACAACGAGGTGGAGCGGATGGAGCTGCCACTTGCCTCTCATCCCCATGGCGTGTTCATTCAGCTTCTAAGATTGCTGAGCTACCAGTGGTGTCATCTAAATGATTTAAGAACAGGTACTCACTTTTGATTGGCACGTGTCGGGACCCGCCCACCAGAAGTGACGTCATAAGCCGGAAGTGAGGTCGTGGCAGGAAGTGAGATGAAAAAAGCCCTTTTTGAGGCGTCAGATGATTTTAAACTGACCCAACAGTGGCAACAGTATTCCACAGCACCCCCAGAACATGTGAAGGAGGCCTGGCATCATGTTAAAACCCCAGAGCAACTCATTTTTCAGTGGCAAGGAAAGGAAAGGCTCCGCTCGCTGCCTGCCTGCCTGCCTGGCTCTGAGAACATGCAGGCAACTCAAACATGCAGGAAATTCAAATGTTGCAGGGGGCGGAGTCGACAAGTAGGCGGGCAAATGGGTGGGGCCAGCTGTAATCCTAGAAACCGGTACTCGCGTACGCCCGCGTACCCCCTGCATGACATCACTGTGCGCTACCCTTCCTTTACTAAGGAGCTCAGGATTGCATTTGCGGCTCTCTGCCTCCTGGTTATCCTCAGAAACAAGCCATCCAGTGAATTTGGCAGTTGGGTTTTGGAACGTGGCTCTCTTCAGTCCTAGCCTAGGGTGGTGCTACATGAGACCTCCTTGTGGTGTTCAGAGCACAATCCTAACCTGGAGTTTGGCCAGCACAAGCTAGGCCAGCAACGTTTGGCCGGCGCAAGGGCCACCATAAAGCACGTTTGGGCCACTCTCGGAGCCAGGGAGGATGACTCTGAGAGCCGTCCAAACACATTTGATGGTGGCCCTTGTGCTGCTAAACTGTGCCGGCCCAACTCCAGGTTAGGATTGTGCTCTCACTCACACTGCCTGTGCTTGAGGTAATTTTCCTCGATAAAGATACGGCTGAAACACCCTGGGAACATCCATCCTTAGTGCTGTCTTTTCTGGGTGTGCTTCGGGGATTTTACCAGGCCCTGCATTTGGATTTTGGTCTTGGGTCCCTGAAGAATGAGAAATCTGTGCTTTATGATGCGACAAATGAGAGCCCCAGGATGCCGGCTAGAGGAGGCCATGAAGATGTGCCTGTGCGGGTGCGATGAGCTGCAGAGCTCCTGATCAGGGCTGGGCTGCAAGTCTCTCAGCATCATCGACACTGACCGATAGCCGCTGCCCAGATTGTTTTCTTTTTAGGGGGGAATCATTTCTAGTCCAACCTGGAGATTTCAGGAACTGGCATTCCTTGTGCAAAGTGGGCTTTAAGAACATAAGGACATCAGAAGAGCCCTGCTGGATCAGGCCAAAGCCCCACCTAGTCCAGCTTCCTGTATCTCACAGCAGCCCACCAGGTGCCCCAGGGAGGCACGAGACAACAAGATGCTTGCATCCTGTTGCCACTTCCTTGTACCCAGCACTTGGAAGTAGCCCACCACCAATGTCAGGAGGTTGCACGATCCATCTTTGCCTATAGCCCATAATGGACTTTTCTTCCAGAAATCCATCCAATCCCCTCTTAAAGGCATCCAGACCGGATGCCATCTCCACCTCCTGTGGCAAAGAGTTCCACATACCCGCTGGGTAAAAAAGTACTTCCTTTTATCTGTTTTAACTCTCCCAACCCTCAGCTTTCTGCCACTGAGCTGTAGCTTCTCTCCAGGCAAAACACCCCACTTAGAAGCAGCCAGGGATGGAATCTGGGACTTTCAAGAGATACAGACGGCATTTCGCCATTCAGCCACAATCCTTCCCATCCTCTTGCATTCTGGGTAAGGAGACAGCAGCTCTAAATCTACAGTGAATGCCCCTTGATACTTAGACTGGAGGAGCTCTCTAGCTAGAACAGCCCAGCGGTAGTTACTCCAGACCTGTTTTCTTTGACATCATTCCTTCTGCCCTTTTGCACCCCTGTTTTCCAAAGCAGGCTAATATCTCTCCCCACCCCAGGAAAAAAAAAATTGCTGCTGTTATGAATGAGCGAGTTATTTCAAGGAAGGGTCAACCAGCACTCAGCAAAGGGAGACAGATGGTGAAAAGAAAACAAAATAGGATAGCCATCAATAATTCAACTCAGCCACCCAACGATGACATTTCAGCGGAACGGTGAATATCGGGAGCTCCTAAAGACCTCAGCCAAAGTTACTGGGCAGAGGGAAGGGAGCTGAATGCAGGGCAGTGATGCAAAGCCCATGCTTGGTATGCAGAAGGTCCTGGGTAAAAATCCTGCGGTGCTGCTGCCAGTCAGAACTGAACTAGGCTTTACAGAAGGAGGCGACATATGCACATGCGTTTTCAATTGATACACTTTTTCTGTTTCTGTTTCTTTTTCTTTTTCAAATAGCACCCAGGGTATGTGTGAATAAGCTTTGCTCAATGGCCCGATCCTAACCTTCCCGGGAGCAGGCAGGCCACTTGGCCCGCCCCATAGCCAGCGCAGAGTTGGGGCTGGCCGCAGCATAACCAGAGTACGTGGAATTATTTCCCCTTACCCCATGTTGCACCACAGCTGCCCCCATAGGGCCACTTGGGTTTGCACCCACAAAATTGCAGATGCAGATCCGAGTGCCCCATGGAAGGCTGAGCCAGCCAGGGAAGGAGGTCTGGATCTGGCCTAGGTTGCCTAAGCTGGCCCCACTCACTCCCGCCCAGGCCCAGTGTACTCACCCATGGGCCTGCCCTCCTCCCGCTCTCCCCAACTCCCCCCCCCCCGTAGTGGCCTCCATCGGCTGGCCAACACTTACCAGCATGCATCTTTCCACCAGCCTTCCCGACTCCTGAGGAGGTGCAGAATGGACTTACGGCATGTTTATGACACTACCTGGCCAGCCAATGGGGTGCTCTGGATTGCTTTCCGAGGACGCAATCCTAATATAACCTGGTGTTAGGCCAGCATAGTTAAGGCAGCAAAGTTTCACTGGCACAAGGGCCACCATAAAGCACGTTTGGACCACTCTCGGAGTCAGGGAGGATGGCGCACCTCTGTGCCCTGGCCTCTCTGACTCCGAGAGTGGTCCAGACATGCTTTACTGTGTCCCTTGTGCCAGCCCAACTTTGATGGTTTAACTGTGCCGGCCCAACGCCAGGTTAGAACTGCGCTCTAAGTTATGAATGGTGTGCGTGTGTGTGTGTGTGTGTGTGTGTGTGTGTGAAACACAGCTGCACCCAAAACTACAGTATATGCCAAAAAATTAAAAAAAAACTGGATGAATAATTCTTTGGAAAATTCCTTCAAATTGCTCTTAGCATTCTGAGACATCACTCAGTCAAATTTGGCTACCAAGGTGGTGGTCCCCTTCCTTTCTCTGCATAGGTTCTGCCTTGGCGGGATCAGCTGTGTAACTGATCTTAGAAGGAAGAAGCAATAGAAGCAGCTGGGAGTGGGAATTAGTGCTTTGGGGGGGAAACATCAAATTTTCCAGCATTACTAGTTTGAACCCAAGTTGAAAAGTGAAAATATTTCACATAGCCATAACCTGGAGTAATGGCGATATGGGCACACTCATTTTGTCCACTATCAAAGATGTAGTGGGGATGGGGGTGGGGAACCCAGACTCACAGTGCACAAAATCATACAACTTCAAATCTAGCTGCAAGTGGTAGCAAACAGTTGTTGATCACAACACAGGAAAACACTGTCCAGGATGTATTGACATGAACATCACAAAGCCTGTTTGTCTATTAATTCATTCACGATAATAGCATGGATTCATTTTTATTATTTATACAACTCCGAACACATTTCATCCAGCATCTCTCACAGCAGTAAACATTCGCTATACAATATTGATTCATTTGATTCACCTTTGTGCTCCAGAGAGCCCTCAGCGTGGTTCGCAGCATCACAAAAACCAATTTAAACAGGACTCTCCATTTGAAATCATCAGTTCAGGAAACAAGCAAACTGGAGGACAAATACTCACGTTGAGATGAATGAAAGCAGCCAGTTGCTCACCAAAGGCCTTTACAAGAGAGCATCTTCACCTGCCTTCTAGAGGGGTCATGGCTTGGGTCCATAGGATAGTGGGCACATGCCTTCCCTGCAGAAGGTCCCAGCTTCAGTCCTCAGCACCTCGGGCTCCAAGGGAGCAATTCACATGCCCCAAACTCAGTCTTTGACTTTGTCATACACAGCCAGTGTTTGGGTGTGCATGTCACTCCTGCCCTCTTCTGGAGAGAAGGAGACTTGCGACAGTATGGGCAATCTTAGCTGACAAGACTGTAGGAGAGGGCCAAACTATAATTCCCTTTTTAAAAAAATGACCCACAGTAAATACATGACTAAATGGGCAATTGAACCTGGGCTACCTTTTGCCCACTGTCCTGCACCTTCTCTCAAGAAATACGCTTTGTGAAACCAAACCAGGTTCTGATAGGTATGAATATTGGTCGTTTGTTTGCAATGTGTCAATGTGCTCCTAAAATCAGGTTCCACATTGGCGTGTGTAGATTTGTATCAATTCAGCTCATTTCCCCTTGCAGCAAAACCACTGTTTCATCTTGTGCATTAATTAATTTAAAAAAGCTGCTTTTTAAAAGTGTTCTTATTCCTAGTTCTGCTATATTATTACTTCCTTAAAAATGTGTTGTTTCAAAATTTTGTTTCAATCAGCATGATAAAAAAAGACAATTACTGCAACAATAATGCGAGCCAAAAAACTGTGGAATTGTTAAAATGTACAAGGAAGGTGTGAGGCCCATTTGTCAGTATTTTCTACTGTAGTCAATGAGCCTTACTCCCAGGTAAGTGTGGATAGGATTGTAGCCTTAGAGCGCAAACTTTGCTGGCCTAACTATGCCAGCCTAACTGCAGGGTAGGATTGTGCTCTTAATTTCGGACAGCTCATCTCTTCCAGTGTTATATTGCTTGCCTTTTTTGTAGCAAACTTGACACCTTGGAAGGAATTCTGCTTTGATAGAGCTGCTCAAGTTACGCGAGCAAGCACTGAGACAGAGGGTGCAATTCTAACTTAGCTAGGCCAGCACAGTTAGGCCAGCACAGTTTGGCTGGCATCAGGGCCACCGTAAAGCACGTTTGGACCACTCGCCAAGTCAGGGGGGATGGCGCACGTCTGTTTGCCGGCCTCTCTGACTCCAAGTGTGGTCCAAACATACTTTACGGTGTCCCTTTTGCTAGCCAAACATTGCTGGCCGAACTGTGCCAGCCTAACTCCAGGTGAGGATTGTGCTCTTAAGCAGGGCAACTGGCAATCAATGAGCCCGAGTGGACTAATTGGTATGGTCAAGTCAGCCCTGTAATTTCTCTTAAACTGAAAATGGGTGGGGTTTTCCTCCGCAGGAATGTCTGAGGAATTGCAAGGAATGCCCAAGGATGTCTGCATGTGTACTACACCTCCCTAGATGATCATTGGATTGCATTTCTCATGAAATCTGGAGGAGCAGTCAAGTACCCAAGGAAACTGGAGGGGAGGGAAAAGTCTTTTGCGAAGATGACTAAAATTGCTCAGGGGGATTTAGCACATGCGTCGTCGTTTCGAGGGGCCGAGAGAGGAGGGCAGGCCTGCTGATTTCTTGGCAGGCAGAGCAGCCGGCTTCTTTGAAGACATGTACTGAGGGGGAGGAATAACCCTGTGCTGATGGGGGGAAATGGGGAGGGGGAGGGGGAAGCGAGATGGATCAATTCTACATTGCTGTAGCCAACCACGGCTGATTCTAGCGTGTGGCAAATACAGCCTCAGATACAGCAGGAAGGCTCTTCAACACCTCAGAGATGAAAAATCTGGAAGGTGTTAGGATTGGTTTATTAGGGTGTGCCTAATGGGTGCCTGGAGAATGTAGGTGGGGGTGGGGAAGAGAATGCACCCAGTCTTGCTTGAATATTGGTGCTTTTCATGCCTCTTGACGGGCTAAGAAGGAGGCCTGGAGGGAACACTAGCCTCAGTCCCGCCCCAGGGCTAGGGAGCAGACTGCCAGCCCCAGGCAACTGACACCCCTCCTCTCACCTTAAGCTTCTGGAACCTCATGTGACGTCCTGCCATGCACCAAAAAGAAGGGACAAATCTGTTCTCATCTGCCTTTGACAGTAGAACGAGGTCCAATGGGTACAAACTGCAAGAGAGGAGATTCAGGCTGAACATCAGGAAGAACTTCTTGACAATAAGGACGATTCGACAGTGGAACAGATTGCCACTGGAGGGAGGTGGTGGATTCTCCCTCACTGGAGACCTTCAAGCAGAGGCTCGACAGGCACCTGCTGGAGATGCTCTAGGAGGATTTCCTGCTACAGGCAGGGGGTTGGACTAGATGGCCTTGTAGGTCCCTTCCAAAGCATTCTGAAAGCTTCAGAACGCTTTAAAACTCTGGTTTAATACTCTGGTTTTCCAAATAAAACTGGAAGTATTTACAGGCATTCTGAAGCTCTCAGAATGCCTTCGGCGTGCGATGGGATTTTGTGAGAAGCCTGCAGCAGCAGTGGCATTTCTACAAGGAGGGCAAAGCTCTAAGTGTTGCAAGAAGCCTCACCCTGTCATGTCAATCCCTCCTCTCCCTTGCTGCTGTAGCCAGTAAGCAACGCCAAGATGCTGCTTTTCCCTGTGAGGATTGGCTAAAACGGTGCAGGAGAGGAGTGGTTTCCACTGCAAGGTGAGGCTTCTTGCAAAACTTAGAGCTTTGCCCTCCCTGTAGAAACGCCTCTGTGTGGCAGGTGCCACCGGGGAAATTAGCCAGGCCAGTAGCCCGGCCATTGGCCAGGGTGGGTGGGCCTGTGAGAGTCAACTGGCTTGCAGGTGGCTGCAAAATAACCTGAAATGAGGACAGTCACTGGTGTAGCAAGCACTTTGAGGAGTGCATGCGTCAAACAAGCATTCTTGACGCGGCAGGCAGAGCTTACGTATGCCTTTGTAGAGACATTGATACCTGCTACCGTTTTCTCTCTGGACGGTCTGTCTGTCTGTCTATATTACACAGCACTGCATTCCAGAATTGACCGAACGTGTGCTTCTTGTCTCCTTGTCTCCAGGTGTTGCCTGCCTACGCCACAAGGAGGAGCTCACATCCAAACATGGGAAGGCTGCATTAGACTCGCCGAGAACCTGGAGCAAGAATTCTCTCTTTTCCTCCTGTTATGTCCAAGATCTGCCTTCTGCCTGGCCATTGCTTTGAGTTCCAAAGGACCAGGGACCTAGGATGAGGAGGAGCACCAGATTTTCCTTGAACCTGCTTTTGTTATTGCCACTTTTCTTTGTGTGGACAGTGGTGGCCCTTGACCTGGGGCAGTCTCCCTGCACCACCTTGGTCCAGGGCAAATTCTTTGGGTATTTCTCCTCTTTGGCTGTCTTCCCGTTGAACTCCTCTCGCTGCTCTTGGATTATCCAGAACCCCGACCCCCGGAGGTACACACTGTACATGAAGGTCTTGAAGCCTGTGGGCATATGCGACCACCAGCAGGTACGCACATACCAGTTTGACTCGTTCTTGGAGTCCACGCGGACGTACTTGGGCATGGAGAGCTTTGACGATGTGCTCAACCTCTGCGACAGCTCCACCCGCTATGCCTTCCTCCAGTCCAATAAGCAGTTCCTGCAGATGAAGCAAACCGCCTCTGTGCTCGAAAGCAGCCCTGTCCGGTGGAAGCCTGCCAAGGGTCAGGAAAGAGATTTCTCCGTGGAGTACTTGGTGGTCGGCAACAGGAACCCCAGCAAGGCCGCTTGCCAGATGCTGTGCAAGTGGCTGGATACTTGCCTGACCACGAGCAGCAGCTCCCACCCTTGTGGCATCATGCAGACGCCCTGCTCTTGCGCCAGCGGCGAGGTGCTCGATCAGCCCAGCGAGATCCTGGGGTTAACCAAAAAGAAGGACGATTGTTTCAAGGATGGGATTTACCTGGAGAACTGCATGAGCAGCCCAAAGGACAGCAGTGGGCTGGATTTCTCAGGTAGGTGGGACTCAGTACTTATGCCCCAGAAGGAAGTCAACATTTATGGCTTGGGGAGGGGAACAGTGTCCTCATTTATACCCATGTTGACTTTTAAAATTGTGTCTTAGCTGAAGGCAAACTCATAATGCAGTCCTAACCTGGAGTTAGGCCGGCACGGTTCGGCCAGCAAAGTTTGGCTGGCACAAGGGCCACCATAAAGTGCGTTTGGACCACTCTCGGAGTCAGAGAGGCCAGCACACAAATGTGCGCCAGGGTGCGAGAGAGTGGTCCAAACATACTGTATGGTGTCCCTTGTGCCAGCCTAACTCCAGGTTAGGCTTGTGCCTTCTTTTACGTTTGAAGGAATATGGGTGATATCTATTAACATGTGATTCAGGCTTGACATTGGTTTAGGTGTCTTGAAGGCCATCAAAGGATTCATCATCTTGTAGTAGGAAGTTGAAAATCTGAAGGACGTGAGTGACCATTACTCCCTACAGAGAACCAGGGCCCTGGAACGGGATATGTAATGCGGAAACACTCTCCTAAGGTAGCTCCGATAAGCTTACTTGTACTTTCCAGGTCGGCCCATTTCCTGGTGTCCCAGAATTCCAATGGGAGGGGCTGTGGCAGCCATGTAAGAGAAGGAGAGGTTTGTCCATGGGCCGGACACGGTGGCTGTTGGGACCCCCATGACTAGGGCCAAACGCTTCTAAATGGGTGTAACTACGGAGTCCCAAGAAGATGAAGCTTTGGCCTGCGTGTCTCCCTGATGGACAGAGTCGCTGCTCTCTCCTGTGTGTCCTAAAGACTTCCCCACATGGTTTGGCTGCCTGGCATGCGCATGGGTTGCAGTGCGATCCCCTCCAGAGCCTCCGGATACAGCACTCCCCTAGGACTTGCGCCAGGTTTGTACAGCTGGTGCAGGTCTGGGGAGACCTATAGGCGACGGAGGGGGTTCTGGAGGGGAAAGGGGAAATAGGCTCCTTTGCCTCTTCCCACCTTCCCCATCACCTGTCCCAGCCTGCCCACTGCCCACCTTGGCATACGGCGCTTCCTGCTTTGGCATAGCTGTGGGGAGGGGGCAGAGAGAATATCGCAGGGCTGTTAAGAGTCTGATGCTGTGCCGAGAATGTGCACTGCTGGCACGAACCAGAAGCACAGTTTTTGCATGTTTGCGCATGGCCGCGGTGTGTCCATGCTGGAGGATTGTCACCCCACCCCACCCCACGGTGGCTTGCAAAACAGCAATCAGCTTTGGCAGAGAAAGAACCTACAGGCGGGCCCTAGTTTCTGCAGGGGTACCCCCCCCCATGCGGATACCTGAAACCGCGGATACAGGGGAAACTGTATTAAGGCCAGGGTTTTCCCTTGCCCCACCCCCACCCCAAGCAAGATTTTGTAGTGACTCGGTATTCTAACCGCTGCTGCTGGGCTTTCCGACCGGAAGGTTGGGAGTTCAAGACTGCGCAATGGAGTGAGCTCCCGTCGCTTGTCCCAGCTCCTGCCAACCTAGCAGTTCGAAAGCACCTAAATGCAAGGAGATAAATAGGGACCACTTCGGGGGGAAGGTAACGGTGTTCCGTGCGCTACGGCGTAGAGTCATGCCGGCCACTTGACCATGGAAGCTTGTCCTCGGGCAAAACGCTGGCTCTACAGGCTTTGAAACGGAGATGAGCACTGCCCCCTACAGTCGGTCACGACTAGACCACTCAGTCATGGGGAAACCTTTACCTTTATTCTTATTATAGGAACAAGGAAAGATAGGGGGCCCTGATCTGTGGATAATTGACACGGTGTATACAGAATCCGTGGCTACGGAGGCCCACCTGTACACCCAAATTTGAAGGTTGTGCCAACCACCCGACCCCTATTGGAACTCTCCTTCTGACCTGGAACTCCGGCCTCTCAAATCAGAGAGGCATGAGAAAGTGCTACTCCAAAGGAAGGGCTGGGCTGGGATTTTGGGACGAATGCCTTCCCTTGTGCCAGTGGGAAATCACGCCCCTCCCTGGCCCGTGAAGATCCCTTCACTTCTCCCTGCCTTTTGAGGACTGCAGGCTTCAGAAGGACCCCACACAAGTGGCCCTTCTCAGAAGCGCCTGACTTTTCACCACGTGGGGGCTGGGGAGAGTTTTGGGTGGTCCGCCTGTCAGTGTGCTGGCTTCGGGCTCGGTCCGATGTCTCCAGCTGTCTGAGCAAATAGCAGGCAGATGCCACATCCAAAGGCAGCAGGTGGCCTTTGTTTGCCTGGATGAGAGGGCCCTTTAGTGAGCTCACAACTGGCTTTGGAAGACAACAGGTCCTGGCTTGGCTCTACAGTGGCGGAGATGTTGATTTTGGGCTGTTTGTGCTGCTTGTCCAGGAGCCAGGCAGTTGTTTGCAGAGCTCCTTTCAGCTGTTATCTTCTGAGATGCTTAAAGGCCTTTTGGGGGGGGGAGTTCCTATGTTTCTATAAGGAATTCTACAAGGAAAGGTGGAGGGAACTTGGTATGTTTAGCTTGGAGAAGAGAAGGCTGAGAGGGGATATGGGAGCACTCTTCAAATAGCTGAAGGGCTGCCATAAGGAAGGAGGGACAAATCCGTTCTCATCTGCCTCTGACAGTAGCAGAACTGGGTCCAATGTGGCTGCAAACTGCAAGAGAGGAGATTCCGGCTGGACATCAGGAAGAATTTCTTAATGATAAGGGCAGTTCGACAGTGGACCTCCCTGGAGACCTTCAAGCAGAGGCTCGACAGGCACCTGCCGGAGACACTCTAGGAGAATTTCCTGCTACGGGCAGGGGGTTGGACTAGATGGCCTTGTAGTTCCCTTCCAACTCTATGATTCTGTGATACAACCTATCATATGTGCATTAACTAGGGCAGAGGCAAAATTCGAAGCAAGTGGGGGGTTCGAAGGACATCTCACCAGGGCTGTGGTAATTCAAGGTGCCAGGCTGGGGAATGCAACCTTGGGGAGTGTTATGTCAGCACTCCCATTGATGGAGTTTTGGGTGTACGTTTCCACGTCCAGAAGCAGGAATCACCTCAAACTCTTGTGGCGATATACAGCCCAGTGGTTCTCAAACTTTTTAGCACCAGGACCCACTTCGTAGAATGACCCTCTGCCTGCAGCCCACTGGAGGTGACGTTGTGGCCAGACGTCCCGTCACGGTGCAGCCAGAATCTGCTGCTTTCCTGAGAACGCAGCAATAAGTTGGATTATTTCTCAGCTATTTTCCAACAGTGAAGTGAATCGGAAAGGGAGGAAAAGCGTATTTGCAACCTTGACACAGGCAAAACAACCGCACAGCCCTCCCCCTTTCCAGCACCCCATCTCCCCATCTTCTCAATATGGCTGCTCTAGGTGTCTCGTGACCCACCTGAAATTGGCTGACAACCCACTGGTGGGTCCTGACCCACAGTTTGGGAACCGCTGCTCCAAAGCGTTAGTGGTTGTGGCTAGGTCCGTCATTTTTGCCAACCAGGGCTGTCATTCCCACACGGGCAGCGCAATCCAAGCCTGCCCCTTGCGTCGGCGCTGAAGCTCTGAAGCCGACACTGCGAGGCTTCAGAGTGCTGGTGGAGAGCCTCCCTTGCACGAAAATGGTCGGCACGAGGGATTCTCTACCGAGTACCAGGATGGGGATTGGGGGGAGGGGGGAGGCGGGACTTGGGTGGGACCTGGGTGGGCTTGGGAGGTGGCCATACGGCCACTTCCTAAGCCCATCAGCGAGGCCACGCAGCCCCAATTCGGCCCCGATCGCCCCTCAGATCTTTAGCAGGCGCAGATCCGAAGAGCACATAGGGCACGCTCCCTTGCCACGGGGAGGCTCCAGCCTCCCCCAGCCCAGCGTTGGAGATGGCCAGTGATGTCATCCGGGTGCGCCAGGAACCGGAACGCCCGGATGATTGGCAGCCCTCCGCCCCTATGGCGGAGGCCAGCCATGCCTCCCTGCGCCTCCCTGCGCTTCCCTGCACCTGGAATCGCTCCATTTCAGAGCGATTCGGACGCACGGGAGGGCGGGCGGGCCCAGGAACAGCTCGCCCATCCTCGGGAGAGGTGGAGTGGCCCGGGCCCGTCCGTGGAACAAGCGGAACGCCGTACCGGCCTGTTTCGCCCAGATGCCACCGCTGGATATGGCGCTGGCTGGCCGGCCTTGCCTTTCCAGCGCTGGGTTGGATTGCGCCCTAAATTATATTTTAAAAAATGTTTCTTTCCATTTATAAGAAATTAGGAAGGAATTGCTGCAGGGCGTGGGGGGAGGGAGGTGCGAGAATGAAAGCCATCCTTCCTATTCTCTGCTCAGTAGCTTATGGACATGATCACAATGCGGAAATACCGGCAATTACCTTCTGAATGTGCCACTGGTGTACCGGGGAGCCAAAAGGTGGAATTTACATCCAGTTTCGCAAGGGAGTTTTACAGGCAACTACTCCCATTATTGCTACGAGGGGACTTTTATGTTTCGTTTAATGAGCAGCACTGTGGCGAGCAGCTCAACTGTTCAGCTCGGTGTCGTTCCTTCCGAGTTCAGTGTTATTTAACACCTTCTCAGACTTGGCGATGGGGCCGATTCCTGTGTGGTGTTTTGCTGCAACGTACAGGGTAGAGCTGAGGGCCAAGCTGAGCCCAAGGAAATTGGCCTGTCTTTGGAGCACAGCTGTGTCCTGGCAATGTTGTAGCCATGGGGGCAGGAGGAGGGCTACTATGACCTATTGACCCCATTTGAGGCTGCCTGAACAAGTGACAGCAATTGCTAGGGATGGTTTTTTTTTTTTTCCTGTGATCATCACAGAATGAGAATTTCTACTGAAAACGTGACATAAAATGAAATTTAGGTTAAAAACACACAACTTTGGCACAAATTTATATCAAGTCCACAAAAATAATACCACTTTTGTGTATTTTTGACACGGTTTTGAGGAATCCACAAATAGTTTTCAGTAAGAGATCAGGAGGAGGAGTGGCAGAAACAGGAGGAAGCTTGCTTAATCTTGCATGAACACGCATGTTCATTGTTCACAGTGCACACTGGGGCGACTTTAATGAAATGTGGAAGTAATAAGTATCAGTTTCTTGATGCTCTAGGCAACAATGAGAGTGCAGCTTGGGAACATTTGAGTAGGTGATTTCGGGCTGGGGTGTGTGTGCCAGTGATTGCTTGCCCCTTTGTAGGGCCGTTCACCCTTATTTATTGCACTGTTTGTACAATTTGCAATAAAAATTTGGATAAAAACACATAACACTGCAATTTGCTATTTTAATCAAGAAATTTTTTGGGGAAAAATCACTCCTAGCAATTGCTGCCCCCACAGCTGCAGAGGTGGGTCCCACCATCTCAGAGAACCTAAAACCTGACCCTCTGCACACCAGTCCTCCACTTATGACTCTCTGTGGATTGGATCATCCTCATTGCCTTGCTTGAGGAGGGGTGGAGTGTGGTGAACTCTGCGAGTCTGTTTCAGCCCAGGCATTCTTCATCACACCTCTGAACAGTGTTGCATTATGCAGGATCCTGCCTGCATCAGACGCGGGCTGGGGAATTGATTCAGGTGACCTTTGGTGATGCTCCTTCAGCCCTGCAGCACTTTGGTTAATTAATCTGAAAAGTGCTCTTCTGTTCCCCCCTCTGCCTACATGCATGTCTTGTTTTCAGCTTGCGTGTGCCAAACTGGGTGATCGGACATAAGCCCGACCTATTTACCGATCCTGCTCATCAGTTTTCTGAATGGCCTCCTAATGTGGTCCTAATAGGAAGGGGCATCCTTCGAACGCCCCGAGTCTCATAATGGCATATACGTTCCTGCACCTCGGTCTTGTGCTCGGAAATTCAATATCATGCAATAACAGTTCTGCACCGTCACACACTTCATTAAGCCAAATGGTCATTGTGGCCCCCATGTGACCTATCCAGCCAAATGGATGCTTCCCGGGCGGGGGGATCTGGACAGTGGCGGAGTACCAATAAAGCAGCCTGGTTGGGCTCCGACAGTGCGTTACAGAGCTTTAAAGTGGCTCATTAGCAGGAAAGCAAGAGTGGAGGATGCTTTGCAAGGGGTTTTGTTTGTTTGCTTTTGCCCCCAAATGACTTTTTTTTTTAAGTATGAGCTACAGAACAGATGACTAATGGAAGATTTGAACAGAACCCCTTACCACTCTTGTTAATTTTTACTAAACGTTTGCTTAAAAACCCATGGGAACTGGAAAAAAAAGGCTTCTCACTCACCAATTTCTGGACAGGACACGAAACCATCAATAGGACACTAAAATGAAATTAAATAACTGTCTTGACCTGAAAGAATTTCATCCTCAGAGTGACAATAGACGTCTTCAGAACTGGATATTCATTGTTAA
>JAJKFI010000036.1:3403042-3424265 GCA_029204185.1 Lerista edwardsae | reverse complement strand
CTGGGAGAAACCCTCTGTCAGTTTTGGGGGTGGATGTGAAATTGGACTGGGGTAAAGCGTCCTGTTCTAGCAGTGTCCTCCTCTTCCCGGTGGGTGCCATTTCCTTTCTGCCTCACCCCCTCCCCCTTTTTATGGCCTGCAAATAGGCTCGTGAAACTGAAGGGCATTTCAGGCCAGCTGTATAGTACATAAACACAGCCCACTCCCGGCTGCCACTGTCCTCTCAGACTCATGTGTAGCATTTTAGTGCCACTCTGCTGAAAATGATAATTCGGCCATCATAAAAAAATTTTTTAATTAAAATTCCACATGTTCCTTCTTCTGCCATCTCTCCTTTTGCTCTCCCCCCGCCCCCCCCCCCCCCTCGCTCCCTCCCCCCCCCCCCCAAATGGAACATGTAGTGCCATTCAGAAAGAAAAAAAAGCCCGCTCTTTATTCCACAATTAAATAATTGAATGATCTTCTGGCAAATGGAAGTTGCCGGCTGCCTTTTTCCCCGTGTACCGCAACGTTATTTCCCTCCCGCTCGCCTCCTTTCCCACCCCCACCCCGCTTTTTCCCCTCTGGTGCGATAAGACTGCCACTCTTGAAAGCCATTTTAAATATTCATGTTTTAATTAAGGGACTTTATTGCATGAACTCTGTGTTAGACAATAAAAGGGACTGCCGGCAGCCCAACACATTTTGTGTTTGCTGTGGAAAGGGGGGATGGAAACCGGAAGGGCTAATATGTTTCTTCAGTAAATATTTGCAAGACGGAAGGAAAGGGGGGAAGAAGGGGGGGATTCCTCGTGTCTTCCTAGCTGATGGTTTAGGAGACCCCAAGTTTCTCTCGGTCCAGCCTGACCTATCACTGACCGTCTCTTACTGTATTAAGTGTTCCACACCTCAGAGCAACCGCACAGCAGGTGAGCTATTGATTTTTAAGATCTAGAGCCAAGTTACAACAGTCTATTTCATTTTAGTTTCATTATCTTCCAACAGTGCCTCCAGTGTGTGTGTGAGTGAGCACGTTGAGCTCACTGTGAAATGTTGTCTCTTTCTGCCCAGCGCCTGGGTTTTAATCAGTCTTTGAGGGTCTTCTCAAGGGTCCGTCTGAGCTGCAATCAGGGTGCAACACTTCTTCAAGAATCAGATTCTGCAAGAATCCCCGCCTGCGGGGGGACAATAAAGACATACTCAGCAGTGTCATGCAGCCGGAACGCTGGGCGGGAGGATCGGGTGAGTGGCAGCCCGCCCGTTGCATACTGCTCCGTTCCGTGGGGGCGGGGAAGACGGTGAAACGGAGCGGTACGCAACGGGCGGGCTGCCGCTCACCCGATCCTCCCGCCCAGCGTTCCGGCTGCATGACGCCACTGGACATACTTCCCTCGACCTTAAAGATTGAGACATACAAACTTCTGCATGGGATGGATAATAATAGAGGGAGGTTCTTTTCCCTGTCTCATGATACCAGAACTAGGGAACATCCACTTAAATGGAGTGTTGGGAGAGTGAGAACAGATAAAAGGAAATACATTTTTTTTACCCAGCGGGTCATTACGTTGTGGAACTCCTTGCCACAGGAGGTGGTGATGGCATCTGGCCTAGGTGCCTTTAAAAGGGGACTAGACAGATTTCTGGAGGAAAAGTCCATCGCGGGCTACAGGCCGTGATGGGCAGTGCAACCTCCATCTTTTAGAAGTAAGCTACCTCAGAATGCTTGATGCAAGGGAGTGGCAACAGTATGCAAATATCTTGTTGTCTCATGTGCTACCTGAGGGCACCTGGTGGGCCACTGTGAGATACAGGAAGCTGGACTAGATGGACCTTTGGCCTGATCCAGTGGGGCTCTTCTGATGTTCTTAAGGCCCAGGTTGTGTTGCAAGTTATTATAGCTTCCTCCTCATAGAAAGGATAGCAAATTCTATTTTATTTACCTCATATTGCCCTCAGAATTTTCCCTCAGAATGCCAGATATAAGAGAGTGCCAAAAGGATGCAGGCGTCTTATGGTCTTGGGTGCTCCCTGAGGCAACTGGTGGGCCACTGTGAGATACAGGAAACTGGACTAGATGGGCCATTGGCCTGATCCAGTGGGGCTCTAATTATGTTTTTATGTTCTTAAACATATTTGATGTTCTTGCAATTACCTTTTCTTTTGGATGGAGGGCTTACCTTAATTGAACATGCACATTTTAACATGAAGCCAAAACTCGTGGGCATTTTGCTCAGCTGAAGTCCTTCAGGGTGCTCTGTATCGGACAGCAGCTCCCTGCCTGCGTGCCACAAGCCTGCCTTAAGAACTCAGGTGAGTGTGTTGGGTTTGCTCACCACTCACCTTTGCTACTGGAGTTCCCAAGCCCAATGCAGCATTCCTTCCTTCCCTCACCCAACAAACACATGCGCAGCAACATGAGTGCATGTCATGAGGGTGTGCCAGGAGTCTGTAAAACAGCTCGCAATACAGCTGATGCCTGCAGAGGACTCAAAGACGTACCACCAGGAGCCAGAAACAGTCACCCCGTCTTCAGTAATGGCATCTAAATGATTTAGCAACAGGTACTCACTTTTGATTGGCACTTGTGTCAGGGCCTGCCCACCGGAAGTGAGGAACCGCCCCCAGGAACCCAGGAACCGCCCCCAGGAACGGCCGCGCCTCCTCGGGAGGGAGCCCCAGGCAGCCTACCTGCTCACACTGCTGCTGCTGTCAGTCTCCCTCACTCCGCTGCCTGCCTGCCTGCCTGCCTGGCTCTGAGAACGTGCAGGCAATTCAAATGTGCAGGCAATTCAAACGTTGCAGAGGGCGGAGCGGAGCGCCAACGGAGTCGATGAGTGGGCAGGCGAATGGGTGGGGCCAGCCCTAATCCTAGGAACGGGTACGCGCATACCCCCACGTACCCGCTACATGACATGTCTGCCCATCTTTGTAGCACAAGGATTTACCTGCCTAAGGTAGGAAATAATCCTGGTAGGAAATAATCACTGGACTATCCTGCAAGTGCAAGGAGCAGGGCCGGCTCCAGGGGTGGCGGGGCCCAATGCGGGCAGGGGCAGAGGAAGGGTGTAGTGAGGGGTGGCAGGAGCCATGGGAGCCGGCAGCGGCGAGGCGCCATTGCGCGGAAGAACCCGCGTGCTTTTTGGCCCTCCCTCCCTTACGCCAGCATTGCTCTGAAATGGAGTGATCCCGGGCACAGGGAGGCGTGGCAGGGTGACACACAGGCGTGGGGGGATGCACTGGGGGTGCGGTTACGTTGCCGTGCCCCGGGCACGTTTGGGGCTTCGTCCATCTCTGAATGCGAGGCATTGCTGTGGGGCCGCCCACACACCCCACAGGCCCCCCCCACTCACCAAGAAGAGCACTTGGGGCGCCACACACAAAGTGTGGCACCTGGAAATAGTTGGTGGTGACAGGATGATGTCACCGCCGATTGCTTCCGGGAGGCCCATTTTGGGCACTTCAGAAGCTGGGGCAGCTGAGAGGGCCCAAGGGAAAGCTGCTCTGCTGGCCCCACCGACCTACAATCCTGAGAGATCCTGACCGCAGCAGCAAGCCATGTGCTCTCTGCACTGGTGCGGGGCCCCCAAAGTGCGGGGCCGATGTGATGGCATTGGTCGCATTGGCTTAAAGCTGGCCCTGGCAAGGAGGAGATTTACTCCTCATTCATTGAGGGAATTGAGCAAAAAATGGGTCTGCAGTTGGGTTGACCCCATCCACCATGATGGATGATCCATCATCCATGATGGAGGAAAGGTCCATCAAGGGCTATAGGCAATGATGGATTGTGCAACCTCCTTACAAAGGTGGAGGGCTATTGGTACCGGGTGCAAGAGAGTGGCAACAGGATCCAGGCATCTTGTTGTCTCATGCCTCCCTGGGGCACCTGGTGGGCCGCTGTGAGATACAGGAAGCTGGACTAGATGGGCCTTGGCCTGATCCAGCAGGGCTCTTCTTATGTTCTTATGTTATGTTCACCTGGGTAGGTAGAAAGGGGAAGAAGTGCGGAGGGAGGGAGGGTTTTCTCTGGAGTAGGCTCCAGCAGCAGTGGCTCTGGAATTGTGCAACGGACTTTCCGGCACAGAGGCTCACCAGTATTCTTTGATTTCCCCTCAGAAGCATACAGGGACATTGCTAGTCCACCAGGCTTAGGGGCATTGCTGGAACCGGTCTTCTTTTTATTCTTGAGATGTTTTATCTCAATGTAAATTTTATTTGTAAATATAGGCCGTTTGAAAAGACTGTTGGTGAAATGAAGCTATTGTGAAGCTCAAGAACTGTTCCAAATACCCTTGGAAGAAGGTGATGCTAAGATGATAGCATCTATAACTTCCTATGTTTGCAAGCCATAGGTTGGCTAATAAAAACAACAACAACAACTATGCTTGGTGCTCATTGAAAGCACATGCCTCGCAATCAGTAGGATTTAAACTCTGCTTTCTTGAGGAGAGGGGAAATGGAATAGTGGTGATGTGTGATCATGGAAGCTCTGAAAATGCCCTCCAAGGATAGGGGTGAAGCATCAGGCAGCAGGTATTTTGTTGGTACATGGCCTTCAAGCCCAGACATTCTTAACTGTACCATTAGACATTGCACTGCACCCCCCAAATAAAGCGCTGGACAACGGCTGGTTTGGTATAAGGAAGTCTTTATTGAACAAGAACGTAAACCTGCAGCAGGGAATAAACTAACACCCAAGCGTGCTAGCTCTGGGGATTCAGGGGAAACGGCCCTAGCTGTCTACTTCCCGCAGACTTCGCATCAGAGCATCACACACCCTGGCTCGAGGCCTCACCCAATCCAGATTGGGCTCGCCTATCACAGCCAATCCAAAGGAGCGAGGCAGTTTGGCTGGCACAGACCCGCACAGGCAAAGCCTAGTGTTGGCCTTTGCACAACCAGCCAAGGGGTTCGCCAGCCAGCGACCCAAACCGGAAATGAATGGTCAGACCGGTACTGGCTTGCCCCTTGACCTTTCTTGCCTACAGGATGTACGCGAGCATCACCTGCCTACCCAGCCAGCACGTGACCTACCAACCCAACTAGAAAGACATCCACAACCACAGCGCCAGTCTGGGGTAGGCGAAAAAACTGCCAATCAGCGCCAATTAGATATGACAGCAAAAAATTCCTACCCGGCCCCGAAGCCGGCAAACAGCTAATCCCAGACTGTACACAGGGCGGGTGGGAGGGGCTCAAAATCCAGCGAGACTGAGCTGGAAAGCGCTCCGCCTCCAGCTAACGGTTGCGCTGAGGCCCCATGTGACCCGGGACAGCCAATCGCTGCCCCAGAAATTCCCACCCTTGCCCAGCTCAAGGGTGGGGGCCGCGCATAGGGCAGCGAGGGTGTAAAGACCCCCACTGGCATTCTGGCCCGGAAAACCTTAGTATATATGAGAGTATTTATTCTTTGCAGCCCTGTTCTGCATGACTATCCAGAAATACTGTAGATACCAATCTATAAGATGAAAAAAAAATGCAAATAAAAGAGCTGTAAATTGCCTCCTTGCCTTATCCAAAGGTCAAGGTAGTTCAGGGGTTTCAGCTCCCTGTTGATTGTCTGCAGACCATCTTGTAAGCCTGCAGAGAAACTCTGCAACCTTTGCAGCTTGCTTAGCAGAGCTTAGTTGTCCTTTGATCTCCTTTCATTGTTTATATTGGTTGGGGCTCTTGCAGCTTCTCTCTTCAGCAGTTCAGGTTGCCATGCCCTTTCTGAAGTTGCCATGCTGTGGGGTTTTTAAATCTCTGCGTTTTTTCCCCTTCAGTTTGAATCTGGGGTTTGTTTGTTTTTTTAACACCAGTTCAATGCTATCTGTCTTGTGTCATTATTTGGGGTGTGTTTTATGCTCCTCTTCATAAGCACCATTTCCCTTGTTCTCCCCTCGCTGCAGTGATGGGCCCCTGAACGTTCTCGGTGTGGGAGAAACAAGGGAGGGTAAAATCAGACAAAATAATCAGACACCTCCCTAAGTATTACCCCTCAACCTGTTGTTGTTGTTGTTCAGTCGCTAAGTCGTGTCCGACTCTTCGCGACCCCATGGACCACAGCACGCCAGGCCTCCCTGTCCTCCACTAGCTTCCGGAGTTCGCCCAATTTCATGTTCATGGCTTCGGTGACAATCTCTAACCATCTCCTCCTCTTCCGCCCCCTTCTCCTTTTGCCTTCCATCTTTCCCAGCATGAGGGTTTTGTCCAAAGAGTCCTCTCTTCTCATGAGGTGGCCAAAGTACTTGAGCTTCAGCTTCAGGATTTGTCCTTCCAGGGAGCAATTAGGCTGGACTTCCTGGAGGATTGACCGATTGGATCTCCTTGCAGTCCAGGGGACTCTCAAGAGTCTTCTCCAACACCATAATTCGAAAGCGTCTATTCTTCGGCGCTCTGCCTTTCTTATGGTCCAGCTCTCACAGCCATACATTGCTACTGGGAAAACCTATCTGAGGGTTATAGAAAATTCCATTTTTTTTGCTCAAAACCTGCCCTCAACTTATCTGTGAAGTTGACTTATACTTGAATTCTACTGAATCCAGTGGGGCTTTCTCCCTGGTGTACAGATCTGGATTAATAACTGCAAGGCCATTTCTCTGGGCTTGTGGGGAACACACTCTTCTTCACATCTCAGGTTTAGAAAGAGCTGTTCTTGCTGCTCTTCTCAGAAGGGTTGAGTGTAAGTTGAGCTTTTATATGGAAATGCATGGCAAGACCTTTCTTTCAGCGAGTGTTAAGGGGAGCCTTCCAAATGTCGTCTTACTAGAAAACAGACCTTGTCTCTCAGTGAGAACATGCATTAATGTGCAGTAGGGGCTAACATGGGTTACCTTGGAAGTTGCTCCTCGCCGTGAGTTGAAGCTTTGAACTGCTTTTGCTTGTGTTGCTTGTAGAGCTCGTTAATTGGTCCCTGACTCTTTTGAACTGATAATTAAATGTTAATGGGGAAAGATGCAGAGTGGAGGTTCACTAAGCAGTGCCCTGGATCTGCAGTCCCTAACTCCAAGCTGTGGACAAGAGATGTTTGGCAGGGACCTCTTGCCCTCAAAATGGAGGTACCCTGCAGATGCAGCAAAACTGAGGCTGGATTAGCCATTATGAGCGCATCAGACTAAGTACTCCACATAGGACTGAGCTGGAGAAATAAGGAGCCTCCTTCTCATTAAGTGGTCTGCGAGTGTAATCTTGCTGTCAGCCCCATGAACATGGGCATTTTAGCTTACAAGAGGAATAGGAAGTGTGAGTACTTCATGTTTCCTATTTCCATTCTTCTTTGTCAAGTCCAAACTGGAGGCCTTTGCATGAAGAGATAACAGAATAGAATAGAATAGAATAGAATAGAATAGAATAGAATTTTATTGGCCATACATGGAATTTCACCATACATGGAATTTTACTTCGCCCCAAAAGCTCTCACATTTACCTTAAACTAATAAATAATACCATCACATTAACAAGCCCCCACTAACTCTAAACTTATGCAGATCAAAACCAAAACATCTACATAATCAGCTATTCGGTAGCCCAATAGCATGAGGGAAAAAACTGTTCTTGTGCCTGGTTGTTCTAATATGCCATGTCCTATAATGACGTCCAGAGGGAAGAAGTTCAAACAGATTACGGGCAGGGTGAGAGCGATCTGCAACAATCCTCTCTGCTCTCTTCCTCATCCGAGCAATCTTAAGGTCATAAGGAAAGCCCTGCTGGATCAGGCCAAAGACCCATCTAGTCCATAATTCTGTTTCCCACACTGGCCAATCTTAAGCTTCTAGGTAAATGGTACCCAAGTGTTTTGGGGCCATTGCCTGTCCTCAGTTTCATAATCTTCAGTGCCTTCTACTCTATAAAAAGCATTATTCAGAATAGTGGTTTCCATGACACAATCCTCTTCAGCTGCCATTTATCCTCCACTGAAAACACTACATAAAACAAAATTTAGGTCAAAACGCAAAACAACAACAACAACAACAACAACAACAAAACACACACACCACCATTTGCTTATTTTTGACAGAGTTTGACACAAATTTAGATCAATTTCACAAAAATAACAGCACTTTTGTGTATTTTTGACACAGTTTTGAGAAATCCACAAAGAGTTTTCAGTAAGGGATCAAGGGGAGGAGTGGCAGAAACAGGAGGAAGCTTGCTTAAACTATGAGCACTCATGTGCACGCTGGGACGACTTTAGTGGAATCTGGAAGTAGTAAGTAGCAGTTTCTTGACGCTCCAGGCAGCAACCAGAGTGCAGATTGGGAATTTTTGAGCAGGTGATTTCTGGCTGGGGTGTGTGTACCAGTAATTGCTTGCCTTTGTAGGGTCCTTCACCCTTATTTATTGTGCTGTTTGTACAATTTGCAATAACAATTTGGATAAAAACACATAGCACTGCAATTTCCTATTTTAATCAAGATGTTTTGGAAAAAAATATTACCCAAAACACACACACACACCCAGATATGACAGTTGAGGAGACAGAAAGTACAAGTCACCTGTGCTTCCTGTTTCCCTTGGAAAGTTGAAATCCTGGTTCCGCTTGTACATGGTAACTAGGGTGGTGTGTTGAAGAATGGGGTGAAGTGGGAGCTCTGTAGCTGTGGTGTAGTACTAAGCTGCTTAAGCAAGTCCACTGGATATGGAAACATGCAGACAGGTGAGTGTAGAAAGAAGCCTTGGGACATGTTGTATTCTCTGAAGAAGGTTATAGTAGTGGAGCCAATAGCGAACGCTCCTGTCTGGTGCGGGGAAAGGGACTGGATTAATGTAGAAAACATGCAGTTGGTGTCAGACCCAATGCGGGTGTTATTAGGAGCACACTGTCCCAAGGGTTTAAAGCAGGTCAGGTCCTGCGCTAGCAGTGCTTCTTGGCTTTTGCTCCATGCCGTCCCCATTGTCAGAAAACATCAAGCTTTCCAAAACCGACACGTTCACCTTCGCTCTGTGCAGCCAGCCCGGTGGCCGGCAGCAGAAGTGACCGACCAGATTTGGACTTCCTCGTGTGATAAGGTTAGCCAAGTTCCCTGGGTGGCTTTTGGCTTCCACCAGACTCCAGCCCGCCTCGCCCACGAGAGGCAGCAGCCCCCTCCTCCGGCTGTGGCAGCATCTAATATTTATAAGCACAAACAATCGCAGGAACAAAAGATGGCAGCGACCCATGGCGCCAACTGAGCAGTCGCTCGGCTTCCAGCCTGCAGCAGGAGAAGTTGCCCTTTCCTCCCCTGACCTGACCCCCTTGCTGGGACTGGAACGAGCTGCGTTCGTCCTGCATCGCAGCTGATGCTCCAGACAACCGGGACGCTGAAACTGTCGCACTCTCGCTGCACCCTTTTCAACATGACTGCTGACAGAGCCGGTCACGGTCTCCTTCAGGGGAAAACCGAGCCCTTGTCCCTCCTGCGCCTTCTGCTGATTTTTCTCCTTGACCCGAGTGCCACAGAACTTCGGGGAAGAGCAAACTTGCAGCACAATCCAATCATTTCTGTTCAGGCACAAGTCCCTTTGTGTGCAGTGGGGCTTACTGCAAGGAAAGTGTGTGCAGCAGTGGTTCTCACACTTTTTAGCACCGGGACCCACTTTTTAGAACGACATTCTGTCCTGGGCCCACCAGAAGTGATGTCATGGCCAGAAGTGCCATCATTGTGATGCCAGAGCCTGCTGCTTTCCTGAGAATGTGGCAAGAAGTTGGGCTATTTCTCAGTCTTTTTCCCATAGCAAAGTGAATCAGAAAGGAGGAAAAAAAGCATATTTGCAACCTGGACACAAGCAAAACAACCACACAGCCCTCCCTCTTTCCAGCACCCCATCTTCCCATATTTTCAATATGGCTGCTCTAGGGGCTTCACAGCCCATCTGAAATTGGCTCGCGACCAGCGATGGGATTCACAGATTGACAAGGGGAACGCTGGGCGGGACTAACGCGGGGCTTCCGCATGATTGGTTGCCCATCTGCAGCGTTTTACAACTGTCCTGGCCTCAGAGGGGGCTGCCCCCAGTTAGCGTGCCCCATCGCTGCTTGCCCAGGCACCCAGCGCGACCCTCACCTGTCCTCTGCGGCAAGTGGGAGCCCCCCTGAGGCCAGGACAGCTGCGGAACGCTGCGGACAGGCTGCCACTCAAGCAGAAGTCCCGCCTAAGTGCCGCTCAGCGTTCCCCTTGTCAATTTGTGAATTCCCTCTCTGCTCGCGACCCACTGTTGGATCCTGACTCACAGTTTGGGAGACACTGGTGTACAGGATTGCAGGCAGAGACCAATGACACAGAGACCCAGTTGAAGGGAAGTGGTATTGGTACTGAAGTGGAAGACCAGTCCCAGGAGTGCAGCCACACTGATGGCATGTGAGGGCGCATAGGATAGGACGCTCCTCCACCCACCCAAATCCCTTCATTTATAAACTAGCTCTCAGAGAGATTTATTTATTTATTTGAAGAATTTATACTCCACCTTTCCCATCCTAAAGCAAATGCCCAAGGCGGCTTACATGAGCAGGCTAGTCTAAACCACCATTTTTAATGGGTTTTTTTTTTTTTACAAATCTACAGTATTCTTGTGATCCGCCAATCCTCAGTCCCAGATGTAGCCTTCACAGTGTGGTTCTCTCCTTTGGCTGCCTCAGCAGGCAATCGCAAGTCCAGCCTGGACAGGTCCTCAAGGCCGTATTCCGTTCTTTGCCGGCTGGCCTACTCAGACACTGCACCGCAGCTCTCACTTGCGGTGAGCTAATCAGCTCCACAGCGACCCCGTTCTGCCACCACAGGTCCTGCAGCTTGTCACAGCCTGGCATTCGTCTCCCATCCAAAAGCCAACCACAGATTTTCCTGCTTAGCTTCAGGCAGTGCCAGCAGCTCAACCATCAGTCCACACCTCCTGCCCTTGAATCTTGAAAAAAGATTCAATAATCTTTTTGAAGAAAATGGGATATACCTTTAAGGCCACAGTTCCCAAACTTAACATGGTCACGGCACCCTGTTGTGTTCTTGTTACCTGGCTCTCCTGGGCACCACCATCTTGAGTTGTGCAAGACTGTGCATGATCTCACACAATCCCGCGTGATTCAGCATGGCGGTGCCTAGAAGAGCTGGCAAGAAGAGGCCACTGCCAGACATCCTGCAGTGCCCTTGTGAGTTTGCTGCGGCAGCCTTGGGTGAAGCTCTGATCAGTGGCGTCTCTACAGGGAGGGCAGAGCTCTAGGTTTTGCAAGAAGCCTGACCTTGCAGTGGAAATCACTCCTCTCCTGCACCTCACAGCCAATCCTCACAGGGAAAAGCAACATCTTGGTGTTGCTTACTGGCTACAGCAGCAAGGGAGAGGAGGGATTTACACGACAGGGTAAGGCTCCTTGCAAAACTTAGAGCTCTGCCCTCCCTGTAGAGATGCCACTGGCTCTGATTTATTGCATAACTGCAAAAAAAATTAACCAAAAAAATTCTGCGAAGTATTTTCCATTGCTGAGCTGCTTCTTGTCTGTCTCCCAGCTGGGCTCTCAGTGAGAGCAGCTCAGCAGTTACCTCCATCCAGTAGGCAGCAGAAGGCGGATGGTGCTGGGTGGGGGGAGAAGAGGAAAGAGTGCGGAGCATGCACAGAGTGAGAATGCCAGTGGGCTCAGTGGCACTGTCAAAATAGGCGGGGGGGGCAAATACTTGTGTGGCAGTATTTGGGGACTCGGGGTTAAAGCGTTCAAGGGTTAGAGACGGCCAGGTCAGGGAAGATTCTGCAGAGCTTAAGAACATAAGAGCCCCGCTGGATTAGGCCAAAGGCCCATCTAGAACAGCTTCCTGCATCTCACAGTGGCCCACCAGATGCCAAAGGGAGAACACAAGACAACAAGAGGCCTGCATCCTGTTGCCGCTCCCCTGCATCTGGCTTTCTGAAGTAGCCGACTTCTATTGTGAATAGGTTGCACCACCCATCATAGCATATTGCCCACGATGGAGTTTTCCTCCAGAAATCTGTCCAGTCCCCTTTTAAAGGCACCTAGACCTCCTGTGGCAAGGGGTTCCACAGATTAATTACATGCTGGGTAAAGAAGTATTTTTTTAATCCATTCTAATTCTCCCGACACTCCATTTTAGTGGCTGCCCCCCTGGTTCTGGTGTTGTGGGAGAGGGAAAAGAACCTCCCTCTAGCCACTTTATCCATCCCATGCAGAATTCTGTAAGTCTTAATCAAGTACCCCCTCAGGCTCCTTTTTTTCTAGACTGAAGATCCCCAAATGCTCATTCTCGTCGCTCTCTTCTGCACCTTTTCCAGCTCCACTATGTCCTTTTTTGAGATGTGGTGACCAGAAGTGTACACAGTACTCCAGATGTGGCCTTACCATCGATTTGTACAGTACAATGGCATGCCAATATTGGCAGTTTGGCTTAGCAGATATCGGGAAGTCCAGCTAAGGCAAAGGAGGGTGACGTGCTTGTGAAGGCCATTTCCCTCTGTCCTTAGTCAGCCTTGAATGGAGACCTCTACATCTTTATCAAGGCTTGCCGCTGAGAATGAATAAGAACATAAGAACATAAGAAGAGCCCTGCTGGATCAGGCCAAAGGCCCATCTAGTCCAGCTTCCTGTATCTCACAGCGGCCCACCAGGTGCCCCAGGGAGGCATGAGACAACAAGATGCTTGCATCCTGTGGCCACTCCCTTGCACCCAGTACTCTGAAGTAGCCTACTACTAATGTAAGGAGGCTACAACCCATCATTGCCTATAGCCCACAATGAATGCCCCTGAGCTCTTCTCTGGAGGGCTTGTCTTGGCCTGAAGCTGAAAAGGGAGGTGCTGGCATTCAGAAGAGCGCCACCCTGTGGCATGTGCTTCATGCAGGCTGCATTTCACAGATGTGGTGAGCGACGCCGCTACCTACGCAAAGTGTCCCTTGTGACGATAAGGCCAAATGGAGCGGGGAGAGACGGTGCCTCCGAATGTTGCTCAGGAGAATGAATTATTGACGTGGATGAGCTACCCAGTGAGCTTTGAGTTTTTCTTTACAAAAAATGCAGCCTCCTTCCAAGGCACTGAATCCTGCTCCGTGCTGGTCCAGGAAATCAGATGCAGGAGATTGTGCCTCTTCTTTTCCCTTGTGAGGACATCCTGCATCCACGGCTTTCACAGCTGTTGCTCTGACTCAGCAGGAAGCAGAAAGGATGGTTTGTTCCTTCCAGACCTGAGGCTGCGCAGCCCAAAATGCTGCCGCAGCAACGCCGTTTCTGCAGCTGGGATACTAATCACTCGGGGGGGGGGGAAGTGGACTCGCCATTCCCCTGCACCAGTGGTTCCCACGCCTTTCTGACTGACCGCTCCCTTGACCTGCTGGGCCATTGGCCACATCTTCCCTTTAGGACTACAATCCTATACATTGCAAAGGGGTTGGGTGCAGTGGTGTCATCTAAATGATTTAAGAACAGGTACTCACTTTTGACTGGCACGTGTCGGGACCCGCCCACCGGAAGTGACATCATAAGCCGGAAGTGAGGTCGTGGCAGGAAGGGACATGAAAAAAGCCCTTTTTGAGGCCTCAGAGGATTTTAAACTGACCCAACAGTGGCAACAGTATTCCACAGCACCCCCAGAACATGTGAAGGAGGCCTGGCATCAGGTTAAAACCCCAGAGCAGCTCATTTTTCTGTGGCAAGGAAAGGAAAGGCTCCGCTCGCTGCCTGCCTGCCTGCCTGGCTCTGAGAACATGCAGGCAACTCAAACATGCAGGAAATTCAAACGTTGCAGAGGGCGGAGTCGACGAGTGGGCGGGCGAATGGGCGGGGCCAGCTGTAATCCTAGAAACCGGTACTCGCGTACCCCCGCGTACCCCCTGCATGACATCACTGGTTGGGTGGGCTTTGCATGGGGATTCCCCAGCTCCCTGGGGAGTCACGGCTCACAGTTTGGGAATCACTGCCCTACAAAATGACCCATATTCCCTGTGGGATTCCATTGCGGTGGTACCATCCAGAGTTCCCCTGAAGTTGGCACTTGGTGAGATCCTCGTTGGACAACTCGGGGACTACTGGCGCATGCACGCATCATTCCCATGCTATTCCAGTAGAGCCAGAAAGCTTCAGTCAGTTGGGTTGGGGCCATGCTATGGCTCCTTCCCCCAAAAGCAGTGCCCCACTCTCTGGGAGTGGGAATAAGCGGTGCTGCCCACTTGCCTGCATATGAGAGAAGGACACATAGCACAGCAGGTCTCACCCTCCTGAGCATGTGGTAGAAGGTCTACAGCCCAGTCCTATGGGCTCTCAGTGCAGCCAGGACTAGCATTTCAGCAGCACAGGGCAGCTTACGGTGGGGCAAAATCCAGATCGCTAGCCCCCCCTGCTGGGCTCCTGCCACAAATGGTGAGGGGGTGATGCAAATGGCAGCAGCTCCAAGAGCCACCTCCTGTGGCAAGGAGTTCCACAGGTTAATTACCCGTGGGGTAAAAAAAGTATCTCCTTCAACGAGTTCTTATTCTTCTAACTCTCAATTTTACTTTCTCCTGTGTAAAGAAAGTATTCCTCTGTTCATTTCATAAAGCAAAAGGGGCTGGCCTTCACTGGCTGGCTTGCTTGGGACTTTTCAGAGGCACCCCAATGGCCACTGAAGGAAACGAATGGAGGGCTCCATTCTTCATGGTCTGATCCAGAAGGTGATCCTTTTGTTCTTCCAGCTTCTCTTGGCACTGGGGGCCCAGAAATGAAGGCGTATCGGACAGCAAGGTCCCACCCTCTTGAGACGTAGGTTCTTCTGAATGCAAAGACTTCTGCTTGTCCATACCAAGAAGGTTCACAGGTCTCCCCATCACTGACAGGTTGTTCTTCAGCACAATATATTTATGTTGCATTGGCCCC
Source organism: Lerista edwardsae (assembly GCA_029204185.1). Lineage (NCBI taxonomy): Eukaryota > Metazoa > Chordata > Lepidosauria > Squamata > Scincidae > Lerista > Lerista edwardsae. The sequence continues at coordinate 3,409,489 of JAJKFI010000036.1, read as the reverse complement.
GCCCATTCGCCTGCCCACTCGTCGACTCCGCCCTCTGCAACGTTTGGATTTCCTGCATGTTTGAGTTGCCTGCATGTTCTCAGAGCCAGGCAGGCAGGCAGGCAGGCAGGCAGCGAGCGGAGCCTTTCCTTTCCTTGCCACTGAAAAATGAGTTGCTCTGGGGTTTTAACCTGATGCCAGGCCTCCTTCACATGTTCTGGGGGTGCTGTGGAATACTGTTGCCACTGTTGGGTCAGTTTAAAATCATCTGAGGCCTCAAAAAGGGCTTTTTTCATGTCCCTTCCTGCCACGACATCAGTTCTGGCTTATGATGTCACTTCCGGTGGGCGGGTCCCAACACGTGCCAATCAAAAGTGAGTACCTGTTCTTAAATCATTTAGATGACACCACTGATTGTGATCATGCTTTTCCCTATGATTAGCAGAGCCCCTCTCCAGCTGTGTTTGGTGACTGATCTTGCAAATGGGCTGAGACGGATGACCACATGTGGATTCCTGGATCCCAGAGGAACCCTGGCACAAAGTGTCCAGCTTTCTATTGTCACAACTGCAATTATTTCTGCTTTGTGGGCCAGGCTTCCCATCTCCCCATGCTGTCATTCATAGTTCATAGCCTTCAGGGAGGGCTGCAGATGAGCAGGGTTTTCGGTATTTGCTATATTTAGCCGCTTGAAGTGTGCAAAGGAAATGAGTGATGGACTTAATCTTGGATCCCTTGAAGGTCCCTGGGGCTAGGAAAGGCTTTCAGCTGCTGGATAACTCAGATTTCTCAGCTGTCAGAGAGTGCAAACATCCCATTACTGTGCGGACTGATCTGGAGATACGAGCTCCAGGTGATCAGCCAAAATAAGTGGAGATATCAGATGCAGTTTGATAACAGCTATAAGGGTGGTGGTTAGAGGTGGGGAGTCTTAAAGGTACGGATCAGGAATTTGATGCTGTCGGATCTACGGGGAAAATGTCAATATCGACGGTACTGCAATAGCAAGCAAATGTGAACCTCACTTTCCTGGTCAACTGATCGGGCAGGAGTGGAGATGAGAACCAGCCACAGTGGCAATCATGTCACCACTGAACGGTGGCCAGTTTGGAGCTTTGAGAGGGGACCTCTGAGCACCTTTGTCCTCTGTTAGTGGTCTTTCTGCTCATCTTACCCCAACCCCTAACCATTACAGTGGTGGTCCTATCTATATTTGCGGGGGGGGGGGAGAGAGAAGTGCACACAGGCTCTGCACTGGTGGAGGGAAGGGGGGTGATACAGAGAGAAGTGGCACTGCTGGTGGCGAACAGTGTTTGGCCCTGCCGCCCGCCCCAGCATGAGCTTTCAAAATGGAGTGTTTCGCAGGCAGCGGGCCACAATCATTGCACCTGGCCCCAGGGCAGAGACTTGGCTGGGTCTGCCACTAACAGTGCAATCCTCTAATGGACATAGCGCTCAGCGCATCGTTGTGTTGGCGCTACATCATTAGTGCTGAAGCTCTGAAGCTCTGTCCCATATCGGGACGGGGATTGGTGGGAGGGAGGGAGGTGGGGGTGGGACGTTGGCGGTCTTGGGAGGTGGCCATACGGCCACTTCCGAAGCCTGTCCACGAGGCTGTACGGCCCCGATTTGGGCCGTGCGGCCTCCTCGAATCTGTGCCCGCTCTTTAGTGGGCGCAGATCCAAGGAGCACATAGGGGAGGCTGGATCCTCCCCTATGGTAAGGGAGTGAACGCTCCCTTGCCATTGGGGGGGGGGACTCCAGCCTCTCCTATGCAGCGTCGGCTATGGCACTGCCAAGTCAGCCTCACCATTCTGGTGCTGCATAGGATTGTGCCCTAAGTCATATGTAGGTTGTAGAGTAGGGGTGTCAGATATAAGGCATGAAGGCAGGATGCGTCCACCAGAAGCTCTGTATTTGGCTCCTGTGATAATTGGGTTCTCCCAGCCCTGCCCTTTGAGCAGCGCCGCTTCTCCTAAGTCTCTGGAAGAAAGAGACGGGGCCTTAGAAGGCAATTGACAAGCAGGCTGCCCTTTCAGCAGTGCCCCCTTTTGCCCAGACATCACTTTGCAGATCATGTCTCAGCTTCTAAGCTGCAAAGTGACGCTGCGGGAGAAGTAGCGCTGCTGAAAATGTGGCCAGTACTTGGCTCCACCACAATACTTGGCCTCCACCATATCTTAAACATATGATCAAGGTTTGCACTTTTCCTCTTCTGTCATTTGCAGGTAATACGTTTCTATGTGAGAAGGAAGTGCTTACTCTGGCCAACATCTGCTTAATGATGTCACTTCCTGCTTAATTATGTCACTTCTGGCCCTCAGCAGGTGCCAGTAACGAGTTCAGCCCACTATTTGAAAGGAATCACTAGTTTATTTTCAAACCAGAAGTACTCACCCTTTAACTAAGGCAAATCTTGCCAGGGCCAGAAATTTCTGTTCAGGAGAAGGGCAAATATCTCCTGAAATGATAATAAAAGGAGGCCCTGGAAGTGTGTGAGTACCCGAAAGAAAGCACTCTTGGGGGCGGGGGGCAAGCAGGAGATAACTGAGACCTAGAGAAATAGCCATTTTGAGCTCAGGTTTAGTAAGACTTGCACAGTGTTAAGTAAATGCTAAGTATGTTGCACGTTCAGGGGCGGTTCTAGTCAAAAGGGCGCCCATGGCACCCAATCAGAACGCGCCCCATGGGGGCACACAACATCATGACGTCATGACGTCATGACATCATGACGTGGCGCCGCGCAACGCCCCGCCCCCGCTCTAAGAGGCAGGGGGCGGGGTGCCACGCGGCACCGCGTTCTCCTAGCTCCCACTGGTCTTAGAGCCAGCGGGAGCTAGGAGAAGGGGCTCTGGGTGGCAGTGCCTTCTCCTCGCTCCGGCTGGCTCTTTAAGGCCAGCCAGAACGAGGAGAATGCAGCGCAGGGCCTAGGTGGGGGCGGGGCGTGCCGCGGGCACCATTTTGGGGGCGTGGCATGCCATGGTTACAGCGCCCACTCCCAAGATGGCGCCCATCGCTCGTACCCCCCCCAGCACCCCCTAGATCCGGGACTGTGCACGTTAGTCTCCTATTATCAATTTTACACAAGATTGTTTTTTCTTCTAGCATCAAATATTGATGTATCAGAAGTGTGACCCCCCAGGGTCAAATGGCTTGTTCTGTTTTGCTCTTTTAGTGATGCTGTTTCTGGCTGATTTAGTTGTAATTGTGCTGTGCATTAAAAAAAAAAGAATGTTTCCATTTGAGGACTGTGAGCATTCGCTGATGAACAGGAGGCCTGAACATTTCATAAACAAGAGATCACGCTCAAAGAGAAGTCCTTCCATCTTGCAACACAGCAGTCATGAACATGAGCACATGTTTCTTTTTCAGGAGCAGAAATCTGGCAGGGCTTGGGTTGCCAATAGTCCGATGTGATGGTTGTGTGGGCTGAGAGAGAATCGCTCTCGGTTTTTTAAAATGAATGTTCATAAGCTCCACCTTCACAAAATCATTGTCTCCACGGTAACAAGATTAAGTTTAAAGCAGGCAGGGAGCCAGTTCTAAACTGGAGAGGGGAGGCTCGGAAAAATACCAGAAGCGATGTCAGCCTGTGACTGATACGCAAATGTGGGAATTGGAAATGCTGGGAGTGAAATGCAAGAGGAGAATTGTCTTCCACTCTGCCTTCTGCATTCTGTAGGGCTCAGGGAGGCTCCAGATGAATAGGGGATCAGTCCCCATTGGGGGGGGACAGGAGTCTGCAGTCTTGGCCCCAGGACACACCTGGGCCAGGGAAGCAATTGCTTCTGTTTCTGCCTTTCCCACACAGTATACAATTTTAATTTGCCTCCAGCTTTCATGCAGATGCACCTTGCTGCAAAGACCAGAGATATTGTCAGCTTCATTTGGCTCTTCTTGAACAAGAGCCTGTGATCAATACTTTATATTGAGGACTTGATTGGGGGAAAAAAAAGAGCGCTTTCATTTTTGGTTTAATTGGCATGACAACTTTGATATGAAATCACTTCCATGTCAAAAAAAAAAATGCAGAATTTGAGGCAGAAAATTGGCTCAGCCCTACTGGGAATCTGAGGTTGGGTGCAGTGCAGAAATTGGCCCTGAAGGAAGAATTCCGCATCCTGAGAGCATCAAATTAGTAAAGCAATCCTTTTAGCCTTGATAGTCACAAGCATAAGTTGTAAAGTAGATGGCAAATACCTGTTCAAGTCTTAGAAGCTGGAGGAGAGAGAGGGAAGACTTAGGGCACAATCCTATCCTGTAGTTAAGATGGCGCAGTTAGGCCAGTAAAGTTTGGCCAGCACAAAGGCCACTGTAAAGCTCGTTTGGACCACACTCAGGGTGCAATCCTATACTGTGCCGGCCTTGTAAGGCTGACATAGCAATATCCTAAGGCCCATTAGCAATACAGGGCAATATCCTAAGGCAGCAGCAGCGAAGTGGAAGCCAAGGGGAGGTTTTTCCCTTACACCCACGTAAGCCCCAGTCTCGCCTATGGGCCTGCTTGGATCTGCACCTGCTGTTTTGCAGGCGCAGAGGAACGTGGACAGGCCCAAATCGGGGCCGCCATGGCCGGGGATGGGCGTTAGGATTTGGCACTACACCCGTCCTGCATCAGAATTGCATCACAACCGCGATCTCTGCCCACTGCGCCACCTAGTAACGCCCCCGGAACGCCTCTAGAACACCCTTGCAGAGGCCCTGCGCTGACCGAGCAGCGCTGATGCTCACCTGGTGCACATCTGGTGCTGCTGTGGAGCCAGAGCGTTGGTGTTACCGCGAGTGCTGGCTGAGCGCAAGCGCCTTACGGCACATTTGCAACAGTGCCCAGCTGGCACAAGAGCACAGCGCCAACGCTAAGGGGGGGATAAAGAATTGCCCGAGTCAGGGAGGATGGAACATGCCTGTGTTCTGGCCTCTCTGACTCCGAGAGTGGTCTAAACATGCTTTATGGTGTCCCTTGTTCTGGCCAAACTTGTGCCGGCCTAACTCCAGGTTAGGATTGTGCCCTCAGTGTTTCTGCCTCCTTTGTCTCCACTGACTTTTGCCAGCTAAAGAGCTGGTACAGGTCCAAGGAGACACACTGGCAGTTGTAAGGGGACTTAAGGGGTAAGGGGAAAAAAATTGTGTTCCTTGCCTCTCTTAAGCCTCCCGATCATTGCCCCCTATCATAGCTTGCCGTGGTAGCCAGTAAGCACTGCTGATGCATTGCTTTCCCTTTGAGTTGAGGACTGGCTACAACAGCAAGCACGTTACACAGCAAGGGAAGGTTCCTTGCAAAACTTAGCACTCCACCCCGCCCCATAGGGACACTACCAGGATTGAGATGTTAGTTTCTGGCTGCAGGTCCCCAGTGGAATGTCCAGGAGTAGTGCCGGCAGAGTAGAGTTCCCAGCCAAGATTTGCTTTGACATCAAAGTCTGGGAGAGTTTCCTCAACAGCAACAATAGTGTAGGAACCTAATATTTTCTGGATGCTTCAGAGTGGATAGTCTAGACCCCCCTCCACTGCTGCAGGTTCTGCTGAAGGTGAGGCTTCTCTAGTCATGCAGATGTTTTAGAGCTCAATCATCACCTGGGTTAGAACGGCACAGTTAGGCCAGCAAAGCTTGGCTGGCACAAGGGCCACCATAAGGCACGTTTGGACCACCCTCGGAGTCAGGGAGGGTGGCGCACATCTGTGTGCTGGCCTCTGACTCAGAGAGTGGTCCAAACATACTTTATGGTGTCCCTTGTGCCAGCCAAACTTTGCTGGCCTAACTCCAGTTTAGGATTGCGTTCTTAAGCAAAGGCTGTATTGTATTTACTCAAGAAAGAACCTGAAAACTTCTCACCTGAACTTTCTCTTTGTTCTGTTCTGTTCTCCCTTCTTGCCCTGACCACTTCCAATTGACTATGACTTGAGCAGGAATTCTGGGAAAACCCCAGGCAAGTCTCACTTGGAGACCATTAAAATGAGAAAGGGTGGTTTGTGAGATCGTTAGAAAGCATTTTTCCTCCAGTGGCAGGTGGAAAAGTCAACATTTGCATTTAAATGGATTTTTTTTTTTTTTTTGCTACAAACCCAGAACATCTTCTATTGAGTTGGCCGGCATCTGAGAGAAAGGGTACATTCTAGTACATTCTTTTGGATGTACTAAATAAATCAAAGAGACTCTCCGCTGTTTCAGCAGAGGTGTGGGAATTGCATGAAGAAGCATGCCTCTCAAGGTTTCTCATGTTCCTAGGAACATCAGCTCTGGGATGCAGCTCTGGCGGCACCAAACACCAGAAACCAAATATGTGAGTTGAGGAGGTACTTTGCTACCTCCGACCCCATCCACTAGGGACATGGTGGCGCAGCAGGTTAAACCGCTGCTGCTGGGCTTTCCAACTGGAAGGTTGGGAGTTCAAGACTGCATGACAGAGTGAGCTTCCGTTGCTTGTCCCACCTCCTGCCATCCTAGCAGTTCGAAAGCACCTAAATGCA
>JAJKFI010000036.1:3372816-3402942 GCA_029204185.1 Lerista edwardsae | reverse complement strand
CTGCGTTCCATTGCGTAATGGCAAAAGCCCACCTGCTGCAGCGGGCGGGCTTTCGCCATTACGCAATGGAACGCAGCGAGCACACTGCCGATCACCCAGGAGACCCGGCCAGCGTACCGGTAGGCTGACACTACTGGTCACGACTAGACCATTCGGTCGTGAGGAAACCTTTACCTTTACCTTTACCTTTACCCTATCCACTTGCTCCAAGAACCGTGTCCAGAAGCATAGATTTCATCTTTGTTTCTATTAGGCCCTTGACTATGAGTCCTTCTTGGTTACTTCACAATACAAAGGGTTTCTATCTGGGGGTGGGGAGAAGAGGGTCACAGGGATGATGGGGAGCCAACCACAGTGGGGTCTGGGGTCAAATCAAAATGATTTCCTTTTTGAGAAGGAAGATTTTTGCATCTCAAACACCCTCTCTTAGCTTTCTTCAGCATCTAAATAAATTGCTGTCCTGTGCCTTAAGTGTAACACATGAGTAGGGAGATGAAAGCATTCAGAAATGGGTGGATCACCCCCAGGCATGCAAACTGCCTTTGCTCTTGCTACAACCCTGGACTTCCACTGAAACTCTTTCAACAATTCTCCCAAGCAGAAACCTCCAAACCGACTGTTTGACTTTGATGTCTGTTCAAGGTGGCCCACTCTGTCAAAAGCTGGAGCCGGGTGAAGGGCCTCAGCAGACTTTGGCCCCAATCCGGCAGGCTCCGGCCCCAATTCTGCCCCACACCATTGACAATGATGCTGATGGAGCACGCGCTGCATCCAACGGTAGTGCTTTTGGGCAATCAGGAGACCTGCCAGACATCGGTGGGATTCAGGGGGTTCGCCCAGGTTCTATAGAACCGGTTGTTAAATGGCCAGGCCCCGCCCATTCGCTTATTTTGGCTGGCTTCGGGGTTTTTTTTTGCTCCGGCTATGATGTCATAGAACCGGTTGTTAATTCATTTGAATCCCACCACTGCTGCCAGAAGTAAGCAAAAATATATCCTACGTACCTCTGCATAGACTTCCTTGTGGCCTCCTCGGACACCAATTACATAGCTGGCATTAGTCCTCCCTCTCATTTCTCCTCCCTGAACCCTCCCCTCCTCATCCCCACCCCAAAACTCTCCCGGGCCCCCCAACACCTTGGGGAATGGTGTTTGTTTGATTTATTTCCCTCTTTTTTTTTTCAGCATTTCTTGGATGTTTCTGGCAGGGCTCTCTTAATTCATGCTGTGACTTGAGACTCAGGTTCTGAGTTCTCTTCTGAGCAAAGAAGGGCACTGTTGAGAGGGGAGGGGAGCAGCGGCGTCATGTAGCCGGAATGCTGGGCGGGAGGAACGGGTGAGCGGCAGCCCGCCTGTTGTGTACTGCTCCGTTTCGCCGTCTTCCCCACCCCCGCGGGGAAGGGAAGCGGGGAAGATGGCAAAGATGCGGGGGCGGGGAAGACGGCAAAATGGAGCGGTACGCAACGGGCGGGCTGCTGCTCACCATTCCTCCTGCCCAGCATTCCGGCTGCATGACGCCGCTGGAGGGGAGGAAACGTTGAGAAGCGCGCATGAGGGCCGCAGTCTGGTTGGGGCTGACCCAAGGTGATGCCGCCACCGCTGCTGATCTCTGGATGGAGCCATTGAAACATGGCACTCTCAATGGGCCCGTCTGTTATCTCCTGCAATCTCAGCCGATGCGAGAGGAGAGTGGCTCCAACGCAGCAAAAGATAATTTGCTTCTGAGATCTACGAGTTCTGACTCATGGCTGGAGCGAGCAGTCGCCTTGCAAGATAATGGAGTGAGGACATGCTCTCCATTTCCGAATGACTTCTCCCAGCTCAGAGTGAAGTTACTTACCCTGATGAATCTTTAACAGGATTCATAACAAGGCTTCACCCGTGCAGGGGCTCACCCTCGACGAGGGGCTCCCCTTCCGTTGACTTCTGCACTGGCTTCTCCATTCGGGGCGCAATCCTAAGCGACATTCCAGCACTGGGGTCAGGGCAATTGCCGCTCCAAGATAAGGAAACAATCACTCCCTTACCTTGAAGAGGCCCTGCCCGTGGCTGGATGCAGCACATGCCCCACTGGCACAGCTACGTCAGTGCTAGAGAGTCAGTTAGGAATGCGCCTGGATGGCCCGATCCTATCGGGCATAGTGCGGGCAGTATGGGTGTACCGCCCATGTCTGTGTTGCAAAAGGTGCCGTAAGGCACCTCCAACGCCAGTGGTAAGCCATTACTGCCAGCGCTGGGCGACCATCTGGCTAACGCCTCCCCTGCGCCGCCTGGCTAATGCTGCTCACCCAGGCAGCCGGGCAGCTCAGGTTTGGAAGATGTGAATAAGGCAAATTAGGGCACAATCCTAATCAACTTTCCAGCACCAGCATCAACTTTCCAGAGGGCAATGCAGCTCTGAAGTAAGGGAACAAACAGTACCTTGCCTTGAGGAGGCCTCCGTGACTACTAATCCACTGCAGGATGCAGCACCTGCCCTAGTGGCATGTCAGTGCTGGAAAGTTGGTTAGGATTGCACCTTTAGTGTCATACTCTTCAAGGCCACCCCTTAGAGGGGCAAAGTAGGTGCTGCGGATCTTCCCTGCAAAAAGTGTGACCCTCTCTCAGAGGCGTTTCTACAGGGAGGGCAGAGCTCTAAGTTTTGCAAGAAGCCTTACCTTGCAGTGGAAATCACTCCTCTCCTGCACTGTTTTAGCCAATCCTCACAGGGAAAAGCAACATTGTGGTGTTGCTTACTGGCTACAGCAGCAAGGGAGAGGAGGGATTGACATGACAGGGTGAGGCTTCTTGCAACACTTAGAGCTTTGCCCTCCCTGTAGAAACGCCACTGCCCTCTCTGGCTGAACATGTCTCATCACCCCTGCATGGTGACCCTTTGGGACTTGATAAGGCTGCTGGTATCCCTGCCTGTCTGGGTCTGCAAAAGGGGGGGTGGCAAGCACCTGCAAAGCATGCAGATGGATGCGAAGCAGACCTGGCCCAAGGGCAACTCTGCAATGGGTGCAGTGTTGGGGCAGGTGGTGACCATTGCCTGACAAAAACATGACTTTTTGCAATTTGGCAAAGAGAGAGAGAGAGAGAGAGAGAGAGAGAGAGAGAGAGAGAGAGAGAAATTAAAGATACCAATAAAGGCTGGCAGATTCATTGAGGGGAGACTGTGGTGGACTAGGGATGAAATGGATTGTAATGCAAAGTGAACATGATTCATCATTGTGATGTAGCTGCAAAGAAGGCAACTGCAATGTTGTTGTTGTTCAGTCGCCAAGTCATGTCTGACTCTTCGCAACCCCCTGGACCACAGCACGCCAGGCCTCTCCGTCTTCCACTAGCTTCCGGAGTTGTTCCAACTTCATGTTAATTGCTTCGATGATGCTATCTGACCATCTCATCCTCTGCCGCCCCCTCCTCTTTTTGTCCCTGCAATATTAGGTTGCATCAATAGAACCATAATTTCCAGATCTTATGATTTGGAGTGGTGGTTCCACTTCACTCTGTACTGGTCAAATGTTATCTAGAATACTGTGTCCTGTTCTGGGTGCCATGTTGTAAGAAGGATGCAGCCAAACTGGAGCAGATTCAGAGAAAGGTGATGAGGGTGATCAGGCATCTACAGTAGTTAACAAGTCCTATGAGGAAAGGTTGATGGAACTTGGTACGTTTAACCCAGTGGTGTTATTCTACCGGAACACTGGGCGGGACATCCGGGTGATCGACAGCCCGCCCGTCGCGTTCCACAGCGTTACGCCGTTTGCGTAACGTAAGCAAGTGGCGTAATTGGTTACGCAAACGGCATAATACTGCGGAACTCGACGGGCGGGCTGTCGATCACCTGGATGTCCCGCCCAGCGTTCCGGTAGAATAACACCACTGGTTTAACCTTAAGAAGAAAACGCTGAGTGGGAACAGGGTAGATCTCTTCAAATATTTGAAAGGCTGTTGCACAGAAGCAGGCCAGGATGTATTCTCAGCCACTCAAGACAGCTGGAGAAGATCTAATGGTCTAAAGCTTTGGGAGGTGGGTGGGAATTATGTTAAATTTTAGGATGAATTTATTTACTGTAATAGTGGTTCATCAATTATTGAGGGACATGGTGGGTTCTCCCTAACTGGAGCAGAAGTTCCGCGGGAACCTTTTGGAGATGCTCTAGAGCAGTGGTTCTCAGACTTTTTAGCACTGGAATCCATCTAATAAAGAAATTAGGCAAAAAATATTAAGATTACAGCATAAGATTAAAGTAATCCAAACAGAAAAAATGGAAAGGAATCTGAAGTTCATAAAACAGAACTTTTTGAGAATGCGAATAAACCAGGAAGATGGTTAGCGTAGAGATTTAAGAGAGACAGAAAAACTATATAAACTCACTGAATGATGAAAATGGAGTAGAAAGAGGTGAAATTCAAGAAATGAAAAAGATAATTTAACATTTTTTTCAAGGCTTATATAAAAAATGAGTTGAAGATAAACAAAGAGAATATTTAAGGAATAATAATGAGACTTACACAAGAACAGGGAGAATTTATGGACTATAAGATTACACCACAAGAATTAAATGAAGCTATAATTAAACAAAAAAATCAGAAAGCACCAGGGCCTGATGAGATAACAGCAGAATATTATAAAACATTTGAGGAAGTTCTACATGTCCCCATGATGAGCTTGATTTCTGAAATTTGGCAAAGCGGCGAAATCCCGGAGTCCTGGAAAGAAGCGACAATTACTTTGATCCACAAACAAGAAATGGACTCAAAGGAGATCAAGAATCAAGATTATAGACCTATTTCACTACTCAATGCTGATTACAAGATTTTTGCAACAATTTTAGCGGCTAGGATGAAGAAGATATTAATAAACGTAATACATGAAGATCAAACAGGCTTCTTACCCAAGAGGCAGTTAAAACATAATGTTAGGATTTTAATTGATACTTGGGAATATATGGAGTTTCAACCAGGGAAGAAATTGGGATTGGGATTTCCAAATGCACAAAAAGCTTTTGACATTGTCAGTTGGGACTTTTTATTTCAACAAATACAGCAGATGGAGTGTGGTGAAAATATTACAAAGGTGATAAAAGGAATCTACTCGAAACAAAAAGCGAAAATAAGATTTAATGGAGAATATACAGAAGGCATTGAGATTCAACAAGGAATGAGACAAGGATGTCCTTTATCGCCATTATTGTTTATACTGACTTTGGCGGTCTAAAATAATGTGGTGAAAGTGGATCAAAGAATAAGTGGAATTAAAGTTTAGAATGAGATTTATAAACTACAAGCATATGCAGATGACTTGGTTTTCATTTTAGAAAATCCATCAAATTCACTGAAATATCTGATTGAAGACTTGAACCAATATGGAGAGGTAGCTGGTTTAAAGATTAACTATGAAAAAACAAAACTTTTGTTGAAAAATGTAAAAGAATCTGAAGCTGTACAATTAAAATCTCCTGGTCTACAGATAGCAAATAAAGTTAAATATTTGGGTATATGTATATCTAAGTACACTGATGGAGGATAATTATTTGAAATTACTTAAAGAAATTGAGAAAGATCTTGAAAAATGGAAGAATTTGAGATTGTCGCTGATGGGAAGAATCGCAGCCATAAAGATGAATATATTACCAAAAGCGATGTTTCTTTTTCAGACAATCAGACAATAAATCCTTTATTTTAAAGAAGAATTTTTTTTTATAAAATCAAACAGAATAATAGCTAAGTTTGTGTGGCAAGGAAGAAAAGCAAGAATTAAGATGAGACTTCTCCAGGATCACAAAGATCGTGCAGGATTGGGGCTACCAAATTGGGAAATATATTATCAAGCAGTGACATTGAGTTGGATTAAAGAATGGGCAATTCCCCATAATCCCTTATAAAATTAGAGTCGTATGATTTACAAGTAGGATGGCATGCTTTTTAAATATATGATAAGGCAAAATATTTTAAACAACACATAATAAGAAGGGCACATTTAAGAGTTTGGGAACAAATTAGATACAGGATTTATACTAAAATACCAAGTTGGGTTAAACCATTAGAAGTTGCAACTAATCCAGAATGGATCGATAGAACCCAAAATAGAAGATACGATGAGCTTTTAAATGACCATATGGAAATTTGTTCCAAAACAGAATGACAGAATAGAGATATATTGGATTGGTGGACTGAAACGCAGATAAGATCAAGATGGAAAGAAGATTAAAAAAATGAGTTTTTATACACAATACACAGATTTTGATAAACTTTTTCTAGTAGATGAAGGACAATATATAAAGAAGATGTATAGATATTTGCTAGACATGAATATGGAAGATGAAGTGGTGAATGGTACCACTTCATCTATGATACAATGGGCAAGAAATGTGGGTCATGACATATTATTAGAAAGTTGGGAACAAATCTGGAAGGTAAATATTAAACTTACCAAGACGTCATCATTTAAAGAAAATATTTATAAGATGTTTTATAGATGGCATATATTGCCAGATAAATTAGCTAAAATGTGCCTGGGAACTAATAATAATTGCTGGAAATGTCATAACTCTGTAGGGACCTTCTTTCATATGTGGTGGACATGTTGCAAAGCAAAAAAGTACTGGGAGAAGATACATACTATATTACAATATATGCTAAATTGTATTATCCCATTTGAACCTGAACTATTTCTTTTGAATATTTTTTCTTCAGCATTTAGTAAAAAAGTTAAGCATATTAGTAAATATTAACACTGCAGCTAGACTTGTGTATGCCCAGATGTGGAAAAATGTAGAAATACCAACTGTAGAAACTTCATTGCAGAAGATTTTTGAATTGGTAGAAATGGATATTTTGACAGAAAGAATGAGAAATGGAGATATAGATAGAATAGCTAATATTTGGGAAGTATTTTATACATTGTTAGATAATATATTAGCTGAAATGTTCCTTTGTTTCTTGAGTTTTTTTCTCTTTTTGAATTGATTTATTGATGTTAGGAGTTGTCTTTTGAATGTTAAAGACGTTTATGGGGTAGTAAAGATGTAGTAATCCGATGTGTAAACTTAATTGTAAAATTGGTGAGACTGACCGGGTACCTAATGTGTTTCCCTTGTACCCCTTCCCTATGTCTTTTTTCCTTTCCCAATCATAACTATAAAATTATATAATAAAAATTATTATTATTATTATTATTTTTAAAAAAAGGCACTGGGATCCACTTTTTAGAATGGCATTCATGTTGGAACCCACTGGAAGTGATGTCATTAATCGAAGTGATGTCATGGCTGGAAGTGACATCATCAAGCAGGACGTGCCATCATTGTGACATAATCAAATGACACTCCTGCATTGCAAACTAGCCTTGTTGGACTGCAGCAATCGCACATCCATGAAACATCCCTGACAGAAAGCAAGATTAAGGCAAAATATTATGTTAAAACACTGAAAATTTAAGGAAAAATTAACTTGAAAATTCAAACACTCACAGAAAGAATATTGTAACAATAAGGTCTGCGGCTTCCAAGATGGCTGCTCCCAGCTTTCCACGATATACCTGACATCAGGTCATGACCCACCAAGTGGGCCCCAATCCACAGTTTGAGAAACACTTCTCTAGCAAAGGGCTGGACTAGATGGTCTTGAAGGCCCCCTTAAACTCCATGATTCTGTAAAGTGTGTGCAACTTCTGACTAGAGCGCCACAAGAGTTCATTTTCAGGTGCCCCTGGGAGCACGTTAATTAACAGGATGGAGAAACAAGAACTGCCATTGATTCCGCACAGCTGGGATTTGCTTACAGAAGATGAAGAACTTGGCACAAATGTCAAGTTCTGTTGAACTGCCCAGATCGACTCCCTTCTCCCGCCACGGCAAATCGAACGCAGCAGACTTGTCAGCAAGGCCTCGACTCAGTTTCAGAAATGGATGCAATTAGGATGGCAAAGTAACCTCAACTTTGCCATCGGCAGTGCTTCTGGGGCTCAGGGGCCGTAGTTGAGCTGATCGTGAGAGAGAGGGAAATGGGCACACTCAGGGGGTACCTGCAGACTCTCTCTCCCCTCTCTCAATGCACCTGGAACATTGTGTGCAGTTCTGGTCGCCGCACCTCAAAAAGGACATAGTGGAGCAGGAAAAGGTACAGAAGAGAGTGACAAAAATGATTACGGGGCTGGGGCACCTCCCTGATGAAGAAAGACTGCAGCGTTTGGGGCTCTTCAGCCTAGAAAAAAGGCGCCTGAGAGGGGACATGATTCAGATACAAAATTATGCACAGAAGGGATAGAGTCGATAGAGGGATGTTCTTTTCCCTCTCTCAAAACACCAGAACCAGGGGGCATCCACTGAAATTGAATGTTGGGAGAGTTAAAACAGATAAAAGGAAGTACTTTTTTACCCAGCGGGTGGTTAATCTGTGGAACTCCTTGCCACAGGAGGTGGGGATGGCATCTGGTCTAGATGCCTTTAAGAGGGGATTGGACGGATTTCTGGAAGAAAAGTCCATTGTGGGCTACAGGCCATGATGGATTGTGCAACTCCTTACATTGGTGGTGGGCTACTTCAGAGTACTGGGTGCAAGGGAGTGGCAACGAGATGCAAGTGTCTTGTTGTCTCGTGCCTCCCTGGGGCACCTGGTGGGCCACTGTGAGATACAGGAAGCTGGACTAGATGGGCCTTTGGCCTGATCCAGCAGGGCTCTTCTTATGTTCTTATGTTCTTACGTTTGCTCTTGGTTTCTTGTATGCTTGGAGCATTTCCTAGACACACATGGAGCCTTGGCTATACAGATCAGAAACACGATGTGGCCAAGGCAGGACCCAAGTGACGGAACGCTCTGTCCAGTCCATCAAAAATTCCCTCAGTCTCAAAAACGTCAGGGAGAAGGGATCCATCTCAGTATATTTGAACTCGCATCACTGTACCGTTGGGGTTAGCAGTAGATTGGCAGCCTTCCGGGACCTGCATGTGGATATCATTGAGGGGAGGGGGGCAGAGGTCTCCAGAGATGTGTGGCCCCTTCCAAGGAAAGGGTCTTTAGTCTTGGCGAAATGTTGTGAATTTGTCTCTTGACGTTTGTCTCTCAGGGGCGCCACGTGTGGAACAACCTCCAAATTTCAAATTTCATTTCAGGGGAGACGGAAGCGCAAGTGGGGTGCCGCTGGTGTGGTCAGTGTGCCACGCGGCATGTAAGCTGCTGCTCCTCATCACCGTCGGAGCCATGGATGCGGAGGGGGGAGGGCTGCTTGCATGGCATGTTGTGCCACCTGCCGTGCTTCAGGCACTGTATGGTACGGGCAGTGGTGTCATCTAAATGATTTAAGAACAGGTACTCACTTTTGATTGGCTCGTGTCGGGACCCGCCCACCGGAAGTGATGTCATAAGCCGGAAGTGATGTCGTGGCAGGAAGTCACATGAAAAAAGCCCTTTTTGAGGCCTCAGATGATTTTAAACTGACCCAACAGTGGCAACAGTATTCCACAGCACCCCCAGAACATGTGAAGGAGGCCTGGCATCAGGTTAAAACCCCAAGCAACTCATTTATCAGTGGCAAGGCAAGGCAAGGCTCCGCTCGCTGCCTGCCTGGCTCTGAGAACATGCAGGCAACTCAAACATGCAGGAAATTCCAACGTTGCAGAGGGCGGAGTCGACGAGTGGGCGGGCGAATGGGCGGGGCCAGCTGTAATCCTAGAAACCGGTACTCGCGTACCCCCGCGTACCCCCTGCATGACATCACTGGGTACGGGCCCCCCGCCCTCCAACAACGCTGCTGCCTTGGGAGGTGTGAAAGACTTCTAGGGAAGAAGGAGAGAAGGCTGATCCTTACACATGTGGCAACTTTCATCTTGACGTTGTGGAAGGGGCAGGTTTGGGGGTGCCCATGTATGTGTGCATGAGCGCATCAAGAATCCCTGCATTTGAGCAGTGGCCACAGATATAGTTCATTCTTCATTAAATGTCAAACAAACAAAACGTATTTCACCACCACTGGCTGCAGAAGGCCTCTCAGCAGCTGCCAGGACCTGTAGCCCTCGTTCCCCCCCCCCAAAAAAATGCCCCAGATATCTTGACATTCAGGATTCTGGGCTGGAAATGGTGCCTGCTGGTTCATAGACACAATATGATATTGGGCATATCAAGCTGCCCTAGGGTGCAATCCTGACCTGGAGTTAGCCCTGCAAAGTTTGGCCGACGCAAGGGCCACCATGCAGAGGCGGATCTAAGGGGGGGCAAATCTGTAAGTTTTGCAAGAAGCCTTACCCTGTCAGGTAAATCCCTCCTCTCCCTTGCTGCTGTAGCCAGTAAGCAATGCCAAGATGTTGCTGTTCCCTTTGAGGACTGGCTAAAACGGTGCAGGAGAGGAGTGAGTTCCACTGCAAGGTGAGACTTCTTGCAAAACTTACAGATTTGCCCCCCCTTAGATCCGCCTCTGCCACCATGAAGTATGTTGGGACCACTCTCAGATTCAGAGAGGCCAGCACATCTTCCCTGACACTGAGAGTGGTCCAAATGCACTTTATGGTGCGTTTGTGACACTCCCAAGCCCACACAAATCCCTTGCGCTGGCCTAATTCCAGGTTAGGATTGTGCCCTTAGAGTGTCATCATCTCACCACTTAGGAAGTCAATACTTTTTTACCCAGAGGGTAATTAACCTGTGGAACTCCTTGCCACAGAAGGTGGTGATGGTGTCTGGCCTAGGTGCCTTTAAAAGGGAATCTGACAGATTTCTGGAGGTGAAGTCCATTGCAAGCTACAGGCAAGCTCCTTGTTTTAGAAGCAGGCTACCTCAGAATGCCAGGTGCAAGGGAGGGGCAACAGGATGCAGGGTCTCGTGTGCTCCCTGAGGCATCTGGTGGGCCACTGTTAGATACAGGAAGCTGGACTGGATGGGCCTTTGGCCTGGTCCAGCAGGGCTCTTCTTATGTTCTTAAGGCCCAGGCTGGGTTGCAAGTTACTATAGCTCCCTCCAGTGGTGTCATTCTATAATGAAGTGCCGGAACGCAGGCGGGACTTACCCCTTGATTGACAGGGGCCCCGCGACGCGTCGCCGCCTGCTGTTCCGCCGCGGAGGGCTTCTTCCGGGTGGTGCGCCCCTCCGCGGCTCTCCGCAGCACCCAGCGCGCCACCCAGGCAAGCGGGCACCCCCTCCGAAGCCAGGGGTGCCCGCGCGGGGCTTGGAACGGTGGCGACGCGTCAGAACCGCGCAGCCAATCACGCAGTAAGTCCCGCCCACCGTTCCGTTAGTTCATTATAGAATGACACCACTGGCTCCCTCCCCACAGACAGGACAGAAAATATGTTTTCTTTACCTCATATTTCCCTCAGAATTTACCTCAGAATGCCAGGTGCAAGGGAGTGGTCACAGTTTGCAGGCATCTTGCTGTCTCGTTTGCTCCCTGAGGCATCTGGTGGGCCACTGTGAGATGCAGGAAGCTGGACTGGATGGGCCTTTGGCCTGATCCAACGGGGCTCTTCTGATTTTCTTAAGGCAGAGCTCAGGTTGTTATCCTAACATTTCCAGCCTTTTGCCTCTTGAAAATTTCTGATTCCGCACTTCGTCCAGTGATTAAAATGCGCCTGTCTCCCTCCCGGCAGCCAGCCGGCCCACTTTGCTCGCTTGCTTTCCAGACTGCAGCCCCGTTACCAGGAATTCCTTTGACCTCGCTACCCTCCCTTTGTCAGGCAGCACGTCTGTTTCCTCCCTGGCTGGAATGTGTTTCTGCTGTGTGGCTTCTCATTCATTCTCAGTGCCTTCCGTTCACTGCTAGGAGCAAATGCCATCCATCAGTTCCTTGGCGGTTCTGTCATTCAGAGCATGATAGGCTTTGGGGACAGTTGGAGAAGACTCTTGAGAGTCCCCTGGACTGCAAGGAGATCCAACCAGTCAATCCTCCAGGAAGTCAAGCCTGATTGCTCCGTGGAAGGACAAATCCTGAAGCTGAAGCTCCAGTACTTTGGCCACCTCATGAGAAGAAAGGACTCCTTAGAAAAGAGCCTCATGCTGGGAAAGATGGAAGGCCAAAGGAGAAGGGGGCGGCAGAGGTTGAGATGGTTAGAGAATGTCACCGGGGCAGAGGTTGAGATGGTTAGAGAATGTCACCGAAGCAATGAACAAGTGGAGGCCAGGGAAGCCTGGCGTGCTGTGGTCCATGGGGTCGCGAAGAGTCGGACATGACTTAGCGACATGACTTAGCGGACATGACTTAGCGACTGAACAACAACAACCTCAGAATGCCAGATGGAGGGGATTGGCAACAAGATGCAGGCATCTTGTTGTCTTGTGTCCTCCCTGAGGCATCTGGTGGGTCACTTGGAGATACAGGAAGCTGGACTAAATGGTCCTTTGGCCTGATCCAGCAGGGCTTTTCTTATGTTCTTCTCAGAACACTGAGAAGTGTTCTTAAGCTCAGTGAAGAGCACACACAACATGGTTGCAGGATATGGCAAGGGCTGCTGGCTTAGGGAAATGTGTGCAGAACCATTGTCTATGTGTGTAGTATAGGGAAAGTTTACCTTCGGGAGTGTTCCGTTTCTGGAGCCTTGATCTGTAGGCTGCTATAGTACGTTCCTTTGCCTTAGTTGTGTGAGCATGGCCCTGAGCAGGCTTCTGTGGCCTGGGCCTTGCCGGACTGATGTCTCTGCGTGGACCTCCTGCACAGGGAGACCTGCCCTGACTCTCCTCAGTCAGAGAATCAAAGGAAGGACTGCCCTGCTGTGGTTGTGGGGCTACAGAATGGACCTCCCAGAGAGCAGCCATCAGCGTTCTCTTGGCACCATGTCATGGCGCCGTTTTGTAGACGCTCTCTGGGGTTGCCTAGTGGAATTCTGATTCATTTTATTGTAGTATGTAGCGTAGCTAGAGGGGGGTAAAATGTAAGCGGCCCCTCCCACGCACTGTCGGCAATGTGAAGGAGACTCCATCTGGTTTTGGCATTCGTTTGCGTGTTGTGTGTTGCTGTCCCTGCCCGGAACGTCTCAGAATGGTTCCGACGGTGAGTGGCTCCGACGGCTCCAACGGAGGGCTGATTACATGGTGTGTTGTGGTGCCTGCGGTCAGTGGTGTCATCTAAATGATTTAAGAACAGGTGCTCACTTTTGATTGGCACGTGTCGGGACCCGCCCACCGGAAGTGACGTCATAAGCCGGAAGTGATGTAGTGGCAGGAAGTGACATGAAAAAAGCCCTTTTTGAGGCCTCAGACAATCTTAAACTGACCCAACAGTTGCGACAGTATTCCACAGCACCCCCAGAACATGTTAAGGAGGTCTGGCATCATGTTAAAGTGACCCAACAGTTCCAAAAACCCAGAGCAGCTCATTTTTCAGTGGCAAGGCAAGGCAAGGCTCCGCTCGCTGCCTGCCTGGCTCTGAGAATGTGCAGGCAACTCAAACGTGCAGGAAATTCAAATGTTTCAGGGGGCGGAGTCAACGAGTGGGCGGGCGAATGGGCGGGGCCAGCTGTAATCCTAGAAACCGGTACTCGTGTACCCCCGCGTAGCCCCTGCATGACATCACTGCCTGCGGTACTTACTGTGTTGCTCCCCTCTAACTATATAACTGCTGCAATGTGCTCTCCGTGGAGCTGCCCTTGAAAAGTTCCATGGGTGCAAATACTTTGTCCAGATTAGTGCCCAAGGCCCACTATGTCTGGAGCACGCAAGTCCCATTTTGTAGCATCTTCACTGTGTTCCTGTCTATTTCCAAGTGCTAATCAAGGTACACATTGCTACCTCTGGAATCCTACAGTATATTCGAAGTGTCCGAAGGATCCCTCCTTCCATAAGACTGTGCCCGTGTTATCGGAGATGTGTTTGCAGCAATTGCATGACAGAGCTCTTTTGTGGTGGGACCTCTGCTATTCTGTCCCTTAGGAGATCTTTTGGCCTTCTTGTGATGAAGAAAAATCTAGTTATTCAGGGGTACTTTTGGGGTCAGGAGCTCGACAAAGAGCCGGGGAGAGTTGTTGCCATTGTGCTGTTCCCCATTGGAAGCTGGCTGGACTAGGTGGTCTGGACCTGCATGACTCTTCTTACTGCAGATGATTCAGCAGCTCCCTTTTGGAACTCATCCTTCAGATTCCAGCTGAATTTGGCAAGACAGAGATGAATTGAGACTTTTGGAAATAGGAGCATTTTATGGAGCTTGATCTCCACTTTGATTATTTCTTTCAGATGTACCTTTTTTTTTTCCCGCCAAGGATGCTGCTGCTGTTCTGTGCAAGGTGACCATGATTAGTAACTGAGCCTGGCAGGAGGAGACGTAACTGGCAGGTCTCGGAGGCAGGAGGTGGTGAGGAGCGAGATGCTGGCTGACAGCCCGCCTGGTCTGCCGACAGGAGCGCCAAGCGAGCGCTTTCATGTGCTTTTCCAGCTCTTTAGTTCCCCTTGCAGGCAAAAGGCTTTGTGTGAGATTTCCCTGCGTGGATTCGATTTGGCCTCCCATTCCAAAACGCAGCTCAATGTTTCATTTAATCACCATGAATGTGTGTTATCCCAAATGCCACTTTGCACTGCATGGGTCCAGGTTTCTGGGTACTCAGAATGTGGGCATTTGAGGGCGAAAAACCGGGGATGCTTTGTGAAGCTTGGCAGAAAACTTCTTACGCGGGTGGTCCACTAGAAGAGCTGTCATAGCTCTGTACTGTAGGAAGGCACCTACATTGCATACAGAAGATCCCAGATTCAAATCCTGACTGCATGTCCAGGTAGAGCTGGCGTAGCTAAGGAAAGTGTAGCGCTAGACATTGAGCAAAATGATACCCTGGAAGTGATGTCAGAACAGGAAGTGACATTGCATACCACAATTTTTATATGACAGTTGTATTTCTGTTTTCTGTTTTTTTGGCCATAATGTTTGATCGTGTAAAGATATTACACTTCAGTTTGTTTTATTGCATTCTGCATTAAAGTACCTTTCCAATGATGGTATTATTCATACTTCCCACACCAAGGTTTTCCCCATTTTGGCCACTAGTGTCCAGCTCAGCTTGTTGCCTGGTGCAATTGCACCCCATGCACTACTTTGGCTATGCCCCTGGTTGGGAAAGACCCCCTTCTGAGACCCTGGAGAGCTGCTGTCAGGCAAGCAGTTCACCCTGATCTGGATGAATATCAATTTCAATTGGTTATTCATTCACCTTTTGACTTTAACTGGGAGTGCAATCCCAGTTAAGCCAGCATAAACTAAGCCAGCAAAGTTTGGCCAGCACCAGGGCCATCATAAAGCATGTTTGGACTATTCTTGGAGTCAAGGAGGCTAGCTCACGTCTGTGTGCTGGCCTCTCTGACTCCGAGAGTGGTCCAAACATACTTTACAGTGGCCCTTGTGCTGGCCAAACTTTGCTGGCTTAGTTTATGCCGGCCTAATTCAGTTTCGGATTGCACCCTGGGACTGGAAAATTTCAAGGCTCAAATTATGGAGGGATTGAAGAGATTGCGGAGAGGGGAGCTGAAATGGGGGTCAAAGGCTTCACAGTGGTGTTCCTCTGGCTGGCAACCACACTTCTGCTTTATAGACCGCCTTACATCATGAGATAGTGTAATTTTTTTTGCGGGGGGGGAATGGGGGCTACTGGGCGGAGCACAGCCAGCAAAAGAAGGTAAGGTGGCAGAGTGGGGGCAGCCTCAGCCCCTTCTTTGTCTCCAAAATTTGAGCTGCAAGTTCTTAGGAGATAACTTTTGCTTCAGCCTTACATGGAGCTGCTTCGAAATCCCATCCAGATGCATTTGCACAAACCCAGAGCCCACATGGTAGTATAAGGAGAGTCTCCAAGTCCCAATGCGAAGAGTCTGAGCCAGTTCAGCCTCCTCACCTGGGCTTGCACAAGACTCCAATCAGGCACGGAAGCTGGCTTCTATCTCACCAGGAGCCCAGCGATGAGTCTGCTTCCCTTTGCCAATTGGCTCTGTTTTTCTGCCCGTGCTGACAATGCATGAGAATGACCTTTTCAGATGTTATCTCTCAGGATCCAGCTTCGTTTTCTCCCACCGACATTTCCCCCCACGATTTTTCCTGGTCACCAACTCATGTATGGCAGAAAAAAATGGCGGGTTTTTTGACATAGAAATGAAACATCAACCCACTATTTGCCTTTTCTTTTCATTTTTGGAGACGTGATTTTTTAAATCCTTTTTTTATATTTGGTTTGCGTTTGGTGTAAGGAGATTGTGGAGTCTTGGGATGATGCTGGCTTTGGGGCATTTTGTAAGTTGATCCTGTACTACTAACTAGGCTCCATTTCCAGAGGTGGATCTAAGGGGGGGCAAATCTGTAAGTTTTGCAAGAAGCCTTACCCTGTCAGGTAAATCCCTCCTCTCCCTTGCTGCTGTAGCCAGTAAGCAACGCCAAGATGTTGCTGTTCCCTGTGAGGATTGGCTAGAACAGTGCAGGAGAGGAGTGTTTTCCACTGCAAGGTAAGGCTTCTTGCAAAACTTACAGATTTGCCCCCCCCTTAGATCCGCCTCTGTCCATTTCACACTTTCAGCAGCTGTTGAACATTCTTGGGGTTCGGACCAATGGAAAAATCTTTTTTGCATAGTCAGTTTTGAATGGCAATTCAAGTTTAGGCCAAACATGTTAAAGAGGGCATGGGAGATCCTAGAGTGCTGCCCCCTAGATTTGCATCTCCCTTATTGCAACCACACTTTAGCGTGACAAGTTGTGGACAATCCAGTGGTGTAAAATGAGTATGGCGTCAATGGGGTTTTTGCAACCCAGTTACAATCGTGGATAGTCACGATCTTAATTATAAAATGCCTGACGGTCATCGTAAACCCCACTTGAGCCCACCCAGCATCTTCCATTTTTAGAACAGTGTAGATCAACAAAACAGCAATTTGCATGATATTTCCAGCAAACAACTTGTGCTTGTTAATCTCTTTAGAAAATAACCCACCACGCAACATATTTGCTGTTGCGTTCCTGCAATTGTACAGTCATCGGAGAATGAGAAATACACATGTAAATAGGACTGACACAAATTGGACGGCAGCATGATGACTGTAGCCTGCGCTGATAGACTCTTCAGTTATCAACAAGGTGGCTTTTTTCTCCAATTTGGCTTTTAGCTCTGTACTTTTGAGATTCTCATGTGATTCTGAATTGTGAAGATTTTCTCAGCAGGGATCTAATTATGTCACACATAATTGTGCGTATATTGGCACAGCCTTTGTGTTTTGTTGGTTTGTTTGGTCCTCCCCCCCCCCGCCCCATTTCTGTGTTGCTCAAAGAGCTCTCTGAGCAGCTGATCATTTTAAAGAAATCACCAATGCAATAAACAGTGCAGTCAAACGGAACCTCTAAAAACGATTAAAAGAGCAAAATAAAACTAGCAGTGCGGAAAAGAAAGAGCAAAATATGAACAGCAGCTAAAAATGTTAACAGGTCTAGGAAAATGGAAGGGGTGCCATTTCTGGGTGTCTAAAGCACAGCTGTGTGCGGGCAAGGCCAGCCTCCTTGGTAAGGGACACCTGCCAAAAGGCTGCCACTTCTGAGAAGGCCCACCTCATTTCACAGTTTGGGGGTCCCAGAGTAGAGCCTCCAATCAGGGCTGTCTCTGGGGTTTGGCAGGCTGCCGAACATTGACTCCCTTCCTACCTGGGTGGGCACTGAGAGAGCCTTCTGCCCAGTCAGGGGATTAGAGACTCGTGATTTGACTCACGACTCGGGATCAGTGACTGGAGCACATCCCGGCTTGGTCAGAGGAAACCACAGGGATCCAGTCACATCTGTAAACTGTCCAGTGTGCCTTGTATCCTACCGGCACCACAGAAGACAGAAGTGTAGGAATGGTAGTTGATTACAGCAGCTTCATAGCAATTGCCTCTGTTCTTGCAGTCATAATGGAGCAGATCTGATTGTGTCCAGTAGAGGTCAGTGATGACACACAGTAGCCTCTCATCATGGCGTGGCAAGGCATGCAGATCAGTAGGGAAGTAGGGCCCACTGAACAACTTTCAGTGGGCCCTGAACGGAACACGGGCAAGACTTTTGGCCTTTGTTTCATGCATCTTCAGGGTGGGAGTTAAGCCACATGGCCCCCACCTTTAAGTGAATTGTTCAGGGTAGTGTTGGTTCGTCCTTCTGTGACTTTGTTCAAAGGCAATTCATGGAGCCAGAGTCACCAAACCAATCACACAAGGAGCCAAGCCAAGGACAAACCCACTCACATCCAGCACTTTTTTTTTGATCCATCTTGCCCCAGTAAGTTCATTATTTTGGCATCTACCTTCCTATTTTAATAGGTCAGAAGCTATTCATCTGGAAACAGCCAGCCGGGCAACGGAAGCAATGATTTCAAAAGAAACGTTGATTGTCCCCAGTTGAAAAGCAGCCAGGCTTGGTGAATGTGGGCTGTATACAGTGGTGTCATCCTACCGGTACGCTGGGCGGGACACCCAGGTGATCGGCAGCCCGCCTGTCGCGTACCGCAGCGTTACACCGTTTGCGTAACCAGTTATGCCGCTTGCGTACGTTACGCAAATGGCGTAATGCTGCGGTACGCGACGAGCGGGCTGCCGATCACCCGGATGTCCTGCCCAGCGTACCGGTAGGATGACCCCACTGGCTGTATAAGACCCTCTGATAAATTCTTCTCAAACTTGAGTTTGGGGGAAACTGAAAGCTCTGAGGGACAGTTTAGCTGGCATGTTTAGAATCATAGAGTTGGGGGCCTACAAGGTTATCTAGTACAATCCCCTGCCTGTGGCAGGAAATCCTCCTAGAGCATCTCCAGCAGGTGCCTGTTGAGCCTCTGCTTGAAGGTCTCTAGTGAGGGAGAATCCACCAGCTCCCTCCAGTGGCAATCTGTTCCACTGTTGAACTGCCCTTATCAACAAGGAATTCTTCCTGATGTCCAGCCGGAATCGCCTCTCTTGCAGTTTGTATCCGTTGGACCTGGTTCTACTATCAAAGGCAGATGAGTTTAGCTGGTAAGTGCAAGTGTGAAAGGAAGACCCAGGGAAGGTTGACATGGGGGATAGAGAAAGCGTAATCTAACAATCTGGGGTGCTCATCTGTAGCACATTTTTTCGGCATAAATGCAGTGGAATTAATGAAAACACCAACTTGTTTGCTTCACTCGCTGCATTTTTCTTGGGGAAGGAGAGTATTACAGCTAGATGATCCCTTATCCGGACATCTGAAATCCAGACTATTCCGAAAGCAGGACATCTTCATCCAAGACTTTTTAAAAACTTTCTGTAGAAATAACGTCTTGCACTCTTTCCCAAGTACAGGCTGTAAGTTCTGTTCTCTGCTCTGTGGTGTGTGCCATTGTTGAAAAATGCCAAAGAGGCCAGCAGACACCCAAATGGGTCACAGTGAAGAGAACAAGAGGAAGCATTTCTCATGATACTGATGCAGTTATTCCAAAATCCAGAAAAAACCAAAATCTGCTTACTTTTCCGTCCTAAGCAGTCTGGATAAGGGATACTCAACCCGCATTGTGAACCTGAAGCTCAAATACTTTGGCCGCCTCATGAGAAGAGAGAACCCTTTAGAAAAAGACCCTCACGCTGGGAAAGACTGAAGGCAAAAGGAGAAAGAGGCGGCAGCAGTGGCGTCTCGACAGGGAGGGCAGAGCTCTAAGTTTTGCAAGAAGCCTTACCTTGCAGTGGAAATCACTCCTCTCCTGCACCTCACAGCCAATCCTCACAGGGAAAAGCAACATCTTGGTGTTGCTTACTGGATACAGCAGCAAGGGAGAGGAGGGATTTACATGACAGGGTAAGGGTCCTTGCAAAACTTAGAGCTCTGCCCTCCCTGTAGAGACGCCACTGGGCAGCAGAGGATGAGATGGTTAGAGAGTGTCACCGAAGCGATGAACATGAAATTGGGCGAATTCCGGAAGCTAGTGGAGGACAGGGAGGTGTGGCGTGCTGTGGTCCATGGGGTTGCGAAGGGTCGGACACGACTTAGCATCTGAACAACAACCACCTGCATTGTCTGATGGGATGGGCAATTCTGCTTGGTGGTGTCGGTGGGGTGGGCATACCCAATGACCTTCTGATCCCTTACTGTTAGGCTTGGAGAAGTGGAAGCCAAATGGATGCAAGGACTTGGCGGACGGTTCAGAAGTGGTTGCTCTGACAGTCCAGTGCCCTGATGCTGGAGCACATGCTGCCAAGAGTATGGCCTGAGGGCACTTGACGTAGCGACGGAGCTGCAGCTAAGCAGGTGTCATCTGACCAGAGTGTGGGTGCATGACGGGGAACCTCGTGGGTGCTGCCTTGAGTCCCAGGTTGGAAGAAAAGGCAACCTCTAACATTTCGTATGCGAAGATAGGGATGCATTTACATAACATCCCAGTTCGCGTGTCAAGGAAACCAACGAAACCTCACCCACTCCTTCATGGAGTATTGGAAGAGCAAGAACAGAGAAAAGGAAATATTTTTTTTTTACTCAGCCAGTAATTAATCTGTGGAACTTCTTGCCACAGGAGGTGGTGATGGCATCTGGCCTGGCTGACTTTAAAAGGGGACTGGACAGATTTCTGGAGGAAAAGTTCATCACAGGCTACAGGCCATGATGGGTGGTACAACCTCCATCCTTTAGAAGCTACCTCAGAATGCCAGATGCAGGGGAGCGGCAATGAGATGCAGGGATCTGATTATCCTGTGTGCTCCATCTGGTGGGCCACCATGAGATACAGGAAGCTGGACTAGATGGGCCTGTGGCCTGATCCAGCAGGGCTCTTCTTACGGTAGTTGTTATGGATAGCTGAAGGCTTCGGTGTGATTGACTTTTGCTGGTCGACCAGCAACCTAAAAGGCAGGGGGCTGTGTGTTAGTCTTCCCTGGGTTAGACAGAAGATGGTCTGACTCACTGTAAGGCAGCCTTTATATGGTGTTGTTGTTGTTGTTCAGTCACTAAGT
Organism: Lerista edwardsae; assembly: GCA_029204185.1. NCBI lineage: Eukaryota > Metazoa > Chordata > Lepidosauria > Squamata > Scincidae > Lerista > Lerista edwardsae. Next base: position 3,382,099 of record JAJKFI010000036.1, on the reverse strand, counting down.
CGTGTCCGACTCTTCGCGACCCCCTGGACCACGGCACGCCAGGCCTCCCTGTCCACTAGCTTCCTGAGTTCACCCAATTTCATGTTCATTGCTTCGGTGACACTATCTAACCATCTCATCCTCTGCCGCCCCCTTCTCCTTTTGCCTTCAATCTTTCCCAGCATGAGGGTCTTTTCTAAAGAGTCCTCTCTTCTCATCAGGTGGCCAAGGTATTGGAGCTTCAGCTTCAGGATTTGTCCTTCCACGGAGCAATCAGGCTTGACTCCTGGTAGGATTGACCAATTGGGTCTCCTTGCAGTCCAGGGGACTCTCAAGAGTCTTCTCCAACACCATAATTCGAAAGCATCTATTCTTCGGCGTTCTACCTTTCTTATGGTCCAGCTCTCACATCCATACATTGCTACTGGGAAAACCATCGCTTTGACTATGCAAACCTTTGTTGGCAGGGTGATGTCTCAGCTTTTGATTAAGTTGTCTAGGTTTGCCATAGCTTTTCTCCCAAGAAGTAAACGTCTTTTAATTTCATGGCTGCAGTCACCATCTGCGGTGATCTTGGAGCCCAGGAAAATAAAGTCTGTCACTGCTTCCATTTCTTCCCCTTCTATTTGCCAGGAAGTGATGGGAGTGGTGGCCATGATCTTAGGTTTTTTTAATGTTGAGCTTCAAGCCATGACCCCTGTATTGACATGGTCATTGGTGCAGACAACCTGGTTGTCTGAATTGCCTGGTGAGGCCTCTTCCCAATGTAGATTCAGCTGTGTTCTGCATGGCTCCTGAGCTGTATCATCTTACAGAGGTTCCAGCAGCTTTGCGTCAGCTCTTGGGCAAGAGGAGCCATGCTGTGGTGAAGTCTGTAGAGCGTGCTGAGAGCCAAGGAAATTCATGGCCAGTTCTAGCAGCTCTGCTTGTAATGTGACGCTTGTCACAAGCGATAAGGAGAAACATGCCACTTTAACTGGAGCAGAGCAGTCGCAAGAACCCTTTACCAACCGATGCAAAGTTGCCTTGTAAGGATGTGCAGATGGGGCTCCTGTGCGTGAGAAACAGAAAGGCTTTTGAGCAGAATTGTGTGACTTGCTAGGACTGTGCAAGAAAAGGCAAGGCTGCACTCCAGAGGAACTGCTCTAGTGATGGGAAATAAATTGGGAGGAATAACTAATTTGGCTGTTATGATTCTGATCTTCATGGCTCTGAGAGCTGGACCATAAGGAAGGCAGAGTGCCGAAGATTAGATGCTTTTGAATTATGGTGTTGGAGAAGACTCTTGAGAGTCCCCTGGACTGCAAGGAGATCCAGTCGGTCAATCCTCCAGGAAGTCAAGCCTGATTGCTCCCTGGAAGGACAAATCCTAAACCTGAAGCTCAAATCCTTTGGCCACCTCATGAGAAGAGAGGACTCTTTAGAAAAGACCCTCATGCTGGGAAAGACTGAAGGCAAAAGGAGAAGGGGGCGGCAGAGGATGAGATGGTTAGATAGTGCCACCAAAGCGATGAACGTGAAATTGGGCGAACTCCGGAAGCTAGTGGAGGACAGGGAGGCCTGGCGTGCCGTGGTCCAGGGGGTCGCGAAGAGTCGCACTCGACTTAGCGACTGAACAACAACAAATATTCCTTGGATTCCATTCTGTTTGCTTAGCATGCAAAAGTTCCTGGGAGCATCTCCAGGTAGGACTGGGAATGCCTGAGATTGTCTTGATATGAGCTGCTGCCAGTCAGTGGTCAGCAATGCCGAGCTGGATGAACCCCACCATCTGGCTGAATAGATGGCACCTTCATGGTTCCTTTGACAAAGCCCAAGAACACATTTCAGCCTCTGAAAAGAACCTGATGGCCCCTGGGGAAGATCCTCCAGCTTTTGGATCAAAGGATGACGACCCCAAATAGGAGGTGGCTTTTTTCAGGGTGGTTCATATGCAGATAAGAGTGGTTTGCTGACACGTGGACAGAGATGTGCTTGCACATTGCCATCGCTGCGTGGAATAGCTCTGACGGTGAGTGGGAGGGGCCACTTACACGGCACGTTGCAGCTCCTGCGGTACTTACCACTCCACCACCTGCAGCGATGCCACTGCTCTGTGGTGATGGTGGTAGAACCACCAGTAATGGCTGTCTGTCAGCCGCCAGTATTTCCTTCCACCAGGCCCAGGAATGCGACGTTCCAAGGCATTCTGGGAAAGAGTAAGTGCGGCTGCCATAAACACAGCTTAGTGCCAGAATAGTGTCAGAACCCCCCTCACTGCTTCTGCCACCTTTTCTACAGTGCCCCAGAACAGTGCAGCTTCCAGGCTTTCTGGGGAAGATAAATGACAGCTTACCAGATACTGTCAGGACCAGATTGAGCCTCCCCTCTGGCCCCAGTGCAAACGAAGGAGTAATGAAAAGGGATGTAATTTTTGACGTGTTCATTTCACAGTTGATTTACTTTAGAACAGTGGTTCCCAAACATGTTAGTGCTGGGAAACCACTTTTAAAATTTATGGGACCCACCTAGCTTTATGAGACTAAAAAAAAGTTTCACTTTACCAGCCGCTCAAGCCTTTAACCTTTTTACTATTGTGCTGGAGTTGGGGGGGGGGCGCTGTCTTCAAGAGCATTTGTTGAGCTCCACCACTCTGGTGGGCTGGCATTCCCCTTTGCAGTGGCATTCAATAAGAGCCAAGGCATACTCCCCTACTCATGAGTAAATACACAGTGTGGCCCAGTTTTGCTTTCCATAGGACTCAATAAATTTTCCTTGTGAGTTTGGGCGGGTGGGGGAAGCCTCCTCCTTGAGAGTTTGTTGGGGCCTGTTTTCATCGGATTGGGACCATTCTGATGGCGTGGCGTTCCCCTCGGCCCGTGGCGTCGCCTACTCATGAGTAAGCTTGCATGTGCGGCTCAGCTTCTGTTTCCATAGTGCTCGATATGTTTTCCTCGTTAGCTCTCAGCTTGTCATTCGCAACCCACCCAAAACCAGGTTGCAACGACCCAACCCATGGGTGGGCCCCGACCCACAGTTTGGGAACCACTGGCTTAGAACCAATGAGAGACTAAAAGGACTCCATTTTATTCATTTTTTGGGGGGGGCAAGTATCCATATTCTCACCTGCTTTCTGTTGTAGGAGCCTTTCTCGTTTAAAAAGAAAACAAAGTATGTTTGCTTGTCCTTATAAGCCACATGGACCAGTTGCTCTTTATGGCTTTGAATGCCATCGTAATGGATTGTATCATAAAACACAGGCCTGTTTAAACAACCCATCATTAAGCAGAAGGGCTCCTTTCTGATTGGCAGTCGGCACCGACGGCAGGAACGCATTTTTGCTTAATGCTGCAATATGAGATGGCCGTTTAATGCATTCCAACAATTAAACGTTTTCCTTGACTGCCAGTTGGAAAAAGAGGGCTGGGACCGAGAGATCATTTTACCTATCCAAGCAGCTGCATGGGGTCTGGACCACCTCCTGCCTTTCGACTCTCCCCAGCTCGCCGTAGGAGGTGGCCAGGAAGCACTGCTAATAGCACGAAGCGAAGAGTTTATTAGCCCTTATCCAGTTCAATGTGTCTGGTTACGGATGTGCTATTGATCCGGCTGAGTGAGACATTAAGGGGATGCCGTTATGTCAATAGACGTGGATGGCCTTGAAACGCAATCCATCTCCTGTCGGGAAATGGAAGAGACATCTCGTGCGACTTGTGCGTGCCTAGAGAAGGCACTGCTCACGCAGGAAAAACCTGACCTTCAAGGAGAAGCAAAACTTTGCCTTTGGAAACACCGAAGGTAAAAAAAAAAATCTACTAAGTAGGAATTAGACACAGGTTTGAGGAGTGGGGGGACAAGGGGAGCAAAAGTCCCCAGGGCTTGGGGGCATCTGGGGGTTATGACAAAACAAGCTATGAAAGTGGTTCTCCAACTTTTTAGACCAGGACTCACATTTAAAAATGGCACCCATGTGAAGCAATCATGAGTCAATGATGAGAGGAGACAGGATCTGCAGTTTCCATTGGAGGAGCAGAAGCTGCTGCTTTTTCCGAGAGCTCTGTCCTCATTTTTATTAGACTAATTTTGTCTACATGTTACAAGTCAGGTGCTTTGTGTTCTAATGATTAATCTTAAAGTACATTTCTAGAATCAACCATTTGTGCTGTTTCAGGAGTTCAATGGTTAACTTTTAGGTTTAGGGCTTGTGCCGGGTCAAAAGGGCTCTATGGTTAATAGATTGAAATTGTGGGGGCCGTCCTGAACCGGTATGCTGCATCTGCGTGCTGTCATTCTGGGTTTGCCCAGAACTCAGGCGTGCCTGTGTCAGCAAACAGATTCTAGCATTAGGATTCAGCACTTTTGCTATTAAGGAAAGTTCACGAAGGTAGAGGGTAGAATTCCTTCACCCATGTCAGGACCCACCAGAAGTGATGTCATTGACCTGGAAAGCAGGAAGGGCCATCGTTGTGGCATAACGGCCTTCTCGCTAGTGGTGCCACAATTACAGAACTCCCTACTGGGTAATTAAGGTCTGCTCCCCGCTCCTGGCCTTTGGGTGAGGGCTCAAAATGTTTGTATTTCAGCTGGTGTTTGGGTGGTGGGTTGTCTGCCTCATGTGCCTCTGTAGCAGTAGCTGGGTTGTAAATAGTCTGCCCTCTTCCAAATATGCATTTTATTGAGATTTTTTTTTTAAAAAAAGTTTTTTTTATTTATTGTATGTTTTAGTTGTTGTTCAGTTGCTAAGTCGTGCCCGACTCTTCGCGACCCCCTGGACCGCAGCACGCCAGGCCTCCTTGTCCTCCACTAGCTTCCGGAGTTCGCCCAATTTCATGCTCATCACTTCGGTGACACTGTCTAACCATCTCATCCTCTGCCGCCCCCTTCTCCTTTTGCCTTCAATCTTTCCCAGCATGAGGTCTTTTCTAAAGAGTCCTCTCTCCTCATGAGGTGGCCAAAGTATTGGAGCTTCAGCTTCAGGATTTGTCCTTCCAGGGAGCAATCAGGCTTGACTTCCTGGAGGATGGACCGATTGGACCTCCTTGCAGTCCAGGGGACTCTCAAGAGTCTTCTCCAGCACCATAATTCGAAAGCATCTATTCTTCGGCGCTCTGCCTTCCTTATGGTCCAGCTCTCACAGCCATACATTGCTACTGGGAAAACCATAGCTTTGACTATGCGAACCTTTGTTGGCAGGGTGATGTCTCGGCTTTTTGTATGTAGATGTAAGTTAAATGTTCATTGTAAGCTGCCTTGGGCATCTGCTTCGGCAGAGGAAAGGCGGAGTAAAAAAATGTTTAAATAAATGAATCAGTGTTTCCTCCTTCAAGCCAGTGAGAATGATCCTTCCCCCCCCCCGTCATACAACACTGCTGTGATGGGGGCTTCTGGGGAAAATTGGCAGGTGCTGGGAATGAACTTCTCAGTAATGTTGCATCATTGTGTCATTTTGGAGTCTTCTTGGAAGGGAAATTAGTGGCCACCAGATTGCGGCTATTGGAGGACAAGGGTTGTAAACAGTGGAGAATCCTTCCTCATTCCAGTTTCTCTCAGGGCGCAATCCCAGGCACCCCGTGGGCCAATTCAATGTCTTTGTGTCGGCGCTACATCATTAGTGCCAACGCAGGGGCTCCAAATGGCCCCCCATGTCAGTGCTACAGCGCTCGGGCCAACACGACTTGCAGCGTCAGCCCAAGAGCGCCAACAGGAAGCCTCCCGTGCACCAGCTGAACGTGGCTGGCGCAGGGGAGGTTCTGGGAGGAGGGAGGGCGGGGAGGAGGCGGAACTGGGCAGGGGGTGGGCAGGCCGGCAGGTGTGCTGGCCCAGAGAGGGGGCGGGGCCAGTGTTAGACCACATCCAAGGCCCTGTCGGGAGGCCGCACAGCCCTGATTCAAGCTGCGCGGCTTCCTCAGTTCTGTACCTGCTAAGTGGCAGAGGCCGATCCAAGGAACCTCATGGGGCGCCCGGAGCCTCCCCTGGGGTAAGGGCAGTGATGTCATGCAGGGGGTACGCAGGGGTACACGAGTACCGGTTTCTAGGATTATGGCTGGCCCCGCCCATTCACCCACCCACTCGTCGACTCCGCCCCCTGCAACATTTGAATTTCCTGCATGTTTGAGTTGCCTGCACGTTCTCAGAGCCAGGCAGGCAGCGAGCGGAGCCTTTCCTTTCCTCACCACTGAAAAATGAGTTGCTCTGGGGTTTTAACATGATGCCAGGCCTCCTTAACATGTTCTGGGGGTGCTGTGGAATACTGTTGCAACTGTTGGGTCAGTTTAAAATTGTCTGAGGCCTCCAAAAGGGTTTTTTTCATGTCACTTCCTGCCACGACCTCACTTCCGGCTTATGATGTCACTTCCGGTGGGCGGGTCCTGCCACGCGCCAATCAAAAGTGAGTACCTGTTCTTAAATTATTTAGATGACACCACTGGGTAAGGGTATGAATGTGCTCCCTAGAGCACCTAAGGTGTGCTGGATTTGGTGCCGGCCTCGCCCATCCAGTGCATTGAAGGATTGCATGGCCCCTCACCCACTTACCCTTGAAAATCCCCCCAGCCGGTCCCCAAACGTTGCCAGATATCGCTGTTTGGTGAGATGGAGGGCAGGGAAGAGTCAGCACTCGTTTTGGACCATTATTCGGATTATCAATTTGACTGCCCGGCTGCAGAGTCAGGATGAGTGAAGGTTCCAGTCCTGGAATTGCCGTTTTCTGCTCACACCGTCCCTGTTGCCCTGCTGTGCGGTCAGCCCTCCATTTCCAGCCTTTCTTTTCAGGCCAACATGCAGGAGAACCAAACTGGGAGGATTTTGAGTTGACCGCTGGAAGTGCTCCGCGAGTGAGGCACTGGGGCGGCACGTCACCCCGCCTTCGGGTTCCTGCGCCTCCAGGAAAACAAATGCTGGGTTCCATAATCACAACTTCCCATCTCTGATTGCAGAGATCCTAAAAGGCCTACTTGAGCCGTTCGTGAAGGCTCTTCTCCTTTTACAAGAAGAAGATTTAGTCGAGAGGGTTAATGCCTCCGTTTGCCTGAAGATAAGAGCTGAAGATCTGAAGGTCGCCAGTTCGGGACAGCCGGAAGTCTCTGTGAGCAGCAGACCTCGTTAATTGTGGCTGATTAACAGCTGAGCTTCGGCTGCCTTGTGTGAGGGGGAGTTGTGCCGAAGTTCAGCCGCTTCTCTGGTGGGAGCAGGGAAGCCATTTATCAGCCAGCAAGAAGACAAACGGGTGGCCAGAAAGAAGGACTAAATCCAGAAAGATCCATCTGTATGTGTGTAGTTCTTGAAAGACAGAACATTTCTGTATAAATTGTAAAAACCTTCGGGTTTCTGAATAAAGTCTGCCCGTGTAAACCGCCTTGAGTTATAGTCACTAGAGAAATCTGGTGACCTAAGAAAGGCGGTATATAAATCCAAGTTTTATTATTATTATTATTATTATTATTATTATTATTATTATTATTATTTATTTGCATCAGGTCATTCTTGCCCTGTGAGCCCCCCCCCCGCCCCATCATCTTTGGGATGATAAGGAAAGTGGACAGGATGCCACCAGATTTACTTAGGGTGAAAATCAAGGTGAATTTGGAGGGTCTCACTCAGGTGGAAACATGGAAGGCATTTTAAGGGTCACCGGGAGTATTTCAATCAGGATGGCAAAACTCATCTCAAGGGTGTGTTTTCATGACCTCAAGGGACAGCCAGGCACACAGAGGTCATAAGTGTCTGTTACCCCAATGTGGGCTGTCCCTGAATAACATTTGGAAATGTCAATACAATTAGGGCTGAACCTAAAGTCCTGATGAAATAACTGTTGGCTTGAAATTGTGTGTGTGTGGGGGGGGGAGGGAAGTCCCCTGAGATCACCCTGATTTTTTTCACTACCATTTTGTGATGGAGAGGATCCTTCTAGTAGAACAGCACTCCTCCCGGCAGCTCGATCTTCCCAGGTGCCCCCTCCCCAGGACACTACACTGTTTCACATCACCACTGCCCTACCCAGAAGGATGCTGTTCTGGGTGTTAGCTGGGAAGGTTCAGCAGTGTTGTGCCTGCCGCTGAAGCAATTCACCTGACAAAGACAGCCCAAAAGCAGCAGGACTACACATCCTGGGCCTCCGTTTTTACACACCGGGGCTTCATCTGCATACCTCTTTATAAGGCAAACATCTGCCTCCCATTCCATGCCGGTGTGTTTACCTGTGTCTGTGTTTTCTGCTTTGTCTTGTTTTGGCAGGTGGCTGGGACTCGTGGTCGACATGGGGCGAGTGCACCCGGGACTGTGGGGGAGGCCTCCAGACCCGCACCCGCACCTGCAAGCCCCTCCCTGACGATGGCCTCACCTGTGAGGGAGTCTTGCAGGAAGGACGGCTGTGCAACAGAAAAGCATGCAATCGTGAGTAGCCCTCTTTCCAGCCAGGGGGAGGGGATTTCTCTCCATTTGCTTCAGTGGTCCTTTTGCATGCCTGGAAAACACCTTTTAATACTCTCAGGGCGCAATCCTCACCTGGAGTTAGGCTGGCACAGTTAGGCCTGCAAAGTTTGGCCAGCAGGTATGAAGTATGTTTGGACCACTCTCGGAGGCAGAGAGGTTCAGCACACAGCCACAAGAGTGGTCCAAACCTACTTTACGGTGGCCCTTGTGCCGGACAAACTTTGCTGGCCTAACTGTGCCAGCCTAACTCCAGCTGAGGATTGCGCCCAGTAGTGTCAGCGTACCGGTACGCTGACACGACTGATTGCGCCCATAAGAGCGTGCTCGCTGCGTTCCGTTGCGTTCCGCTGCAGTGGGCGGGCTTTCGCCATTACGCAACAGAACACAGCGAGCACACTGCCGATCACCCAGAAGACCCGCCCAGCGTACCGGTACGCTGACACTACTGATTGCGCCCTTAAGAACTGGAAATGAGCTTCTCTTTGAACGTTGACTGTTTTAAAGAAATTCTGATGCACGTGGTAGTGGGAGATGCTTTGCTTTCAAAATTATTACTGTAGGAGTGCACTTGCATGGTCTCTTGCTATGTGCCCAACTCCATAATTCCTTTCAGAGTTCAAAGGGAGGGGAACCTGAGCGGCCGTGCACGTGGGAGCCCAAAAAGTCCCTGCTTTTTTTGACTGCGGATTGAAAGCCGGTGTGGCTCCTAGCAGGCATCTGGAGGCTGTCGTGGTCACAATACCACTTTTTTCACTTCAGGGGACCTCACCTTGACAAATGTGGCATGAGTGCCACTGTGTGGGGGTCGGAGAAACCTTTTTTTCTCCCCTGTCCCCTTGTTTGTTTGTTTGTTTGTTTGTTTGTTTGTTTGTTTGTTTGTTTGTTTGTTTGTTTG
>JAJKFI010000036.1:3356651-3372806 GCA_029204185.1 Lerista edwardsae | reverse complement strand
TTGTTTGTTTGTTTGTTTGTTTGTTTGTTTGTTTGTTTGTTTGTTTGAAGAATTTATACCCCGCCTTTCCCATGCCGAAGCAAATGCCCAAGGCAGCTTACAGAGAACATAAAAGTACAATGTAGGAAACAATGTTAAAAGCATAAAAAGCATTAAAACATTCAATATTTAATACGGACCCACAGAAACGTTTAAAAACATGGCAAACCCAACACATCTCATCAGGCCGGGGAGGGGGACGACGACAATTGCCCAGGGGAGCAGTCAGGCTATAGCATTATTCCAGAAAGACTGAGGGCAGAAAGCCAACCATCATCCAAAGGCCAGATGAAATAGGTCTGCTTTGAGCCTTCTCCGAAAAGCCACAAGGGAGAGTGTAGTTCTTAATTCTTCTGGAAGCGAATTCAACATTTGTGGTGCCGCTACAGAGAAGGCTCGTCCCCCAAGCCACTAAACCTTTAACTGGGAACAGAAGGGTGCTTGAAAGAGAGCCCCTTCAGATGATCTAAGAGGTGGGACTGGGATGGTTGGAAGAAGGCCATCCTTTATGTAGGTTGTGTCTAAGCCATGAACGTCCTTAAAGGTCAATACCATCCTCTTACATTGGAATAATTGTTCTTCTGATCACTGCAGTATGCAGAGCAAAAGTATGCTGGCTCTTGGGTTTTTACTGCAGTGCATTTACATGGCAGTAGCCCCTGAGCTACTTGTAATCCCTAGAGCAGTGCTTCCCGATCTGTGGGTTGCGACCCACCGTTGGAAAGCAAAACTGGGCCATTCCCACTTACAGGGAGTGGCCCAGTTTCAGGTGCCCTGATGGCGCCACAGAGATTGCGACGCTGTGGGCACCCAGCGTCCTTTTAATGTACCTCGTGGGGCGGGGGGAGGGGCTTTGGGAGGGTTGGAGAGTCCTGCAGCCCCCTCTGCTTGTCTTCCTGAAGGAGAAAAGTGCAAACTGTTTTGAGTGCAAACATGCACTTCCGGGGTTCACATGCAAAAACCGGAAGTGCACATTTGTGTTCCAAACAGGGCTCCTTTTGTCTTCAGGGAGGCCCTTCCCATCCCTCAGAAAGGCCCCCCCCCCAACCCATCAAGTACGTTAAAAATGGCACTGGGTACCTGCGGTGCCACAATTGCTGTGGCACTGTTGGAACACCCCCCTGAGCCTGAATCTACACCCCCCGCAGTCCCAATGTCCAAGGAGGACTTTGGGAGCCATTGCCCTAGAGCCACCATGTCAGTGCTCAGCAGGTGCATCAGGATTGCGGAGGCGGGGAGAAAAATAGTCCACCGCCACTGTTACTGTGGCACACTCTTTTGGAGTGTGGATGACATGCCCAAGAGCTTCCAGCCTTGCCCAGTGCCACCACTGCAACTTCTCCCATCACACACACACACACACACACACACACACACACACAGCAGTAAGCAAAGTGTGGGAGCCGGTGAGGCGGGAGTGGATCATGCTCTGAGCTGATGCAGATGGACTCAGCCAGTTATTTTAGTCCTTCGTGATTGTTAGGGGAAGAAATTGGATAACGTACAGGAGAGTCCAAGACAAGCTGTTAGGAGTTTGCCCGTTCCTAGAAGCAAGCAGCCTGCTCGAGACTCCCATGGAAATGGCAATTTAAGCAGCACAATTCCTCTCTCCTCCTTCCTCTGACTCATCCTCATCCTCAGTACAGTCTGTGTTTTTGAGTGTCCCCCTCTGTTATCAATTAATGTACGGAGGCAGGGGGGGGTGCTTTGCTGCTCTGCCAGTGCCCCAGCAGTTGACCTGGGGGAGGTGGGACCTGAGACACTCACCTTGATGCAGGATTACTTACAGCACAAGCCTATGCATGTTTACTGTGAAGAAAGTCTCCCTGTATTCAGTGGGGTTTCCTCCCAGGCAAGTGTGGAGAGGATTACAGCCCCAACCTCTTGCAGCCCAATCCCGTGGTGCCCAGAGGAACAGTGTTGCTGAAAAGGCTGCTGCTGTATCCGGAAGGGGCCAAGGAAGTCGCTGGAGGCTGCATGGCGTAAGGGAGCATTTACTCCCTTTCTGGGGTAGAGCGCAACTGGCACCAATTGAACTGCCCATTTGCAACCCTCCCAGAGATGTGCTATGCTTGGCCAGAATTCCCCTGCATGTTTCATCCTGGAACAGAATAGGAAGCAGAACTTTGCATGACCTTAGGTGTCAGCTGTCCAGCAGCTCAGATTTAGTACAGTTACTTAAGTCAACTTGCACGTAGAACTTTCAAGGGAAATGAGCAGTCCTTTCCCCTGCCAGCATTCACTGATGTTGTCAAAAGTCCTTTTGCTCCCTCCCAAATCCCTACAGTGTTTTATCTCGAACCTCTAAATTCATCTGAAAAGCATGCTTTAGGTGAGATTTCGTGTAGGTTCTCAACTGTCTTTTCCCACCATGGAAGGATTATCACTCTAAGCCTTCTGTGCCTGCCTTTTTCATTTCAACCATTTTTTGTTTTGTTTTAGGCAACTAGCGATGCCATTCTAATACAAGTGAGCCCCTCTGATTGTAATTATATCCTTTGCTTCCCTCTCTCCCCCACCCCTCTGATTTCCAGTGACAACTATTTTTGATTAGGCCCTCTGACTGGACTAAGATTATGGGGAAAATAATTCAAACATTTTAATAAAGCAGGGAAAAAGTTAGGTTGTGTCAGAGGCTCTTTTTGGCTCATAAACTGTCTGTACATATGTCTGTACATATGTACATCTGTGGTTTTGCTGCAACAAGGTAAGAACATAAGAACATAAGAAGAGCCCTGCTGGATCAGGCCAAAGGCCCATCTAGTCCAGCTTCCTGTATCTCACAGTGGCCCACCAGGTGCCCCAGGGAGGCACGAGACAACAAGATCAGTGATGTCATTCAGGGGGAATGGACCAGAACGGGCGTTCCGGATCCTAACAGGCTCCATGGCTGGTTCCGGGTTCCTGACAAGTGCCAATCAAAAGTGAGTTCCTGTTCCTAAATCATTTGAATGACACCACTGAACAAGATGCTTGCATCCTGTTGCCACTCCCTTGCACCCGGTACTCGGAAGTAGCCTACTACTAATGTAAGGAGGTTGCACCACACATCATGGCCTATAGCTCATGATGGACTTTTCCTCCAGAAATCTGTCCAATCCCCTTTTAAAGGCATCTAGGCCAGATGCCATCACCACGTCCTGTGGCAAGGAGTTCCACAGATTAACTACCCGCTGGGTTAAAAAGTACTACCTTTTATCTGTTTTTAACTCTCCCAACCCCCAGTTTTAGTGGATGCCCCCTGGTTCTGGTGTTTTGAGAGAGGGAAAAGAACATCTCTCGACTCTATCCCTTCCGTGCATAATTTTGTATGTCTCAATCATGTCCCCCCTCAGGCGCCTTTTTTTTCAGACTGAAGGGTCCCAAACGCTGCAGTCTTTCCTCATAAGGGAGGTGCCCCAGCCCCGTAATCATTTTCGTCGCTCTCTTCTGCACCTTTTCCAGCTCCACTATGTCCTTTTTGAGGTGTGGCAACCAGAACTGTACATAATACTCTAGATGTGGCCTTACCATTGATGTGTACAATGGTATAATAATTTTGGCTGTTTTATTCTCAACCCCTTTTTTAATTACCCCAGGCATGGAATTGGCCTTCTTAATTGCTGCCACACACTGGGTCGACACCTTCACTGAGTTGTCCCCTTTTATCTCCTCTTTCCCTCCCTCACCATCCAGCGGGCCAACCGCCTCTCTGGCAGGTTTCCTGCTTCTAACATATTTGAAGAAGCTTTTATTATTCCCCTTTATGTTTCTGGCCATGCGTTCCTCAAACTCTTTCTTGGCCTCCCGTATCACCTTCTTACTTGTCTTTTGCCAGGGTTTATGTTCTTTTTTATTCTCATCATTTGGGCAAGACTTCGATTTCTGGAAGGAAGCTTCCTTGTTCTTTATGGCCTCTCTCAATTTATTAGTCAGCCATGCAGGCACCCTCCTGGACCTTGTCGAACCCTTCTTTCTTTGCGGTATACACTTCTGCTGGGCCTCTACTACTGTTATTTTAAACAGCCTCCACGCAGCCTGGAGAGACTGGACTCAATTCAATTCAATTCAATTCAATATACCTTTATTGGCATATATAAAATACACAGAGAGAGAAAGATTAAAACATACAAAAAAAATTAAAGACTGGACTCTTTTTACCTCCCCTTTCAATTTCCTTCTAACTAGCCTCCTCATTTGAGGGAAATCTGCCCTTTGAAAGTCGAGGGTCCTTGTGTCAGATTTGCTCTGCACTCTTTCCTGGACATGCATGGCAAAACCAATCGCAGCCTGGTCACTGTTCCCCAATGGCTCAGTAACACTGACATCCCTAACCAGGTCCTGAGTACCACACAATATTAAATCCAGAGTCGCCTGTCCTCTGGTGGGCTCCATGACTAGCTGCTCTAAGGCACAGTCATTGAGCACGTCAAGGAATCCGGTCTCTCTTTCTTGACCAGAACACCAGTTGACCCAGTCGATATGGGGATAATTGAAGTCCCCCATGATTACAATCCTGTCTCTCTTGGTCAACACCCTGATTTGTGTCCTCATTTCAAGGTCACCTTCAATTTTTTGATCAGGAGGACAATAGCACACCCCCACTACTACATCGCTCTTATGGCCTGGTAGTTTAACCCACAGTGACTCTATGGTGGAGTCCGGCCCACCTTCAATTTCTACTCTTCTGGATTCTATCTCTTCTCTGACATAGGAGGCCACCCCACCACCAACACGCCCTTCCCTGTAGAGTTTATAGCCTGGGATTGCAGTATCCCACGGGTTCTCTGCATTCCACCAGGTTTCTGTTATGCCTACTATATCAATGTTTTCCCTAGCCACCAAACATTCCAGTTCCCCCATCTGTGTTCGGAGACTTCAGGCATTTGCACAATAACACCTATATAGGGGGTTCCGTAAGTAGGGACCCTTATTTGATCCATTCACCTTGCCTCTTTTTCTACTGAACCAACTGCCACTTACACTCCCACTTGCAGTCCTATTCCGTACTCCAACATTACTCTGTGGTTCTCCTTCACCCTCCTCGTCCCTGCTTCTCCAGGTCCGCAACCAAGGCCTCCAGGGAGCAGACGCGTTCCCTGAGTGCCTGGAGCTCCTTGCACCGAGGACACACCCATGACTTATGCCCCAGAGGCATATACTCATACTTGTGGCACTCTGTGCAAAACACTGGATAGCCCCCGCCCCCCTGCTGGCTGACTGACTGCATGGCTATGTTTGTTTTTAAGTTCTAACATTCGTAAAGAGTCCGGGGCCCTGGCTTCCTTGCCCTGATGCTAAACTCGCGTGTCTCACCAGGCACTTTGTTGCAGACACTGCACTTCATCACGGACAGCCCTCACTGCTTGTGAAGGCACTCGCTAGAGTAAAGGTAAAAAGAGAGAGATTTTCCCTGTCATTGTAATAGGTGACCCAGTATCCATAGTATCCATGGATAACTGAAACTGTGGATACTAAATCAATAGATACTGGGGCACGCCTAAATGGACATTTTAAGAGGCATTCTGGCAGTATAATAACAGATATCAGCCAGCTACCAACCGGGAGGGTGAATTTTGCCCCTGATTGTCAGATATGCCACCCCCACTTTTGCAATTTGCAAATGGGGCTACAAAAGTGAGGAAGCCTCTTTGAGCCAGCACTTGGAAGGCATGAATTCTTGGGAGAGAGAGAGAGAGAGAGAGAGAGAGAGAGAGAGAGAGAGAGGCAGGCTCACTATTCAGACCAGATGCCTATCGTTAGGCCTAACACGATTTCACACATTGTTTAGCATTTCCATAAAGTTAAATCATACTGTAGCTGGAATCTTTAAACAGAAACTTTCCAGGGCATTAGGTTTTCATCTTCTCATTGGTTTTGACTAATTTGTCTAGACATTTAGGACAACTCTTGCCAATAGTTCTCCCTTGTTGCCGCACTCTCCATCAGTACCCAAAATAGACATAGTTTGAGGGCCAAACAAGATCAACAATCGCCTTTCCTGTCAATTTTTCTAAAGGGCAAAAGTAGCCACTTCACCACACTGACAGGCCCCTGTCCCAAGGAGCATGCTAACAATTCTTCCAGGGATTAAACAAACCCTGACCAACCAAGTCTACAGCTCCATCTCAAATTCTAACCAAAGGAAGGAGATAAGGGAACCAACATGCTGATCCGTAGTCATTTGTGTACAAATGTAGGCTTCCAAGCTCCTTCAAAGGCAAATGTCAGGTGCCTTCAGGGGCTTAGCAAGAATTACTGCTTATTGTGGATTGAAAACAGAATTACTTCACAAGTTAGCATCTGCATTTTTTTTTATCCAGCTGGTGTCTTTTCTCCAGCCAGCCAGTTTTCAGAATCTGATCTGTCGGACAGCTTCCAGCATTTGTTGTAATATCTGTTTATTGCTTGCTAGAGGCAAAGAACCCAGTGAATCTCTTCCCCGCTAATTCAGACAAGGAGACCTCTGCCATCGATTGGATGTGGACCAAGCTGGCAATTTCACAGGCCAGGCGCATCGCGGCCAAGCTGTGGCCAGCCACAATCGTCATCCATCCAACATCCGACAGAGGAAAAATAGGGGTACTATAGCTAATGATCAAGGAGTTTACAAACACTACAAGGAGTTTGTAGTGACCACATAGGAAATGGGTAATGACTTCTCTGGGGGATCTAAGAGATCCTTGCAGATGTTTTTTGAAATAATGACATCCAAAATTACTGGCGTTCACTTGAGGGAACCAGATGCAAGTGGATCTAATGAGTGTCCAGTAACTGCCACTATCCAGTAACTGCCACTATCCATTATCCAGAGGATGTCTCTGGCATGTTCCAGTGCCTATAAATATTTGAGCAGGTCCAGGCATGTACACTGATGGTCCAAACGTCCTTGCTGCTGTGCCCTTGGATGTCTGAAGGTGTCTGCTCAGAGACCCCTGGGATGTTGCTGCTCTCAAGTGCTTGGTCTTATGTGATCCCCATGTATTGTGGCTAGAGGCTGGATCAAGGTCATTTCATAGCCAGTTGTGAATTTGAACTGGGTATTCCTCATCCTGGTCTGAAATTCTAACTACTAGATCACACAAAGCAGAGGGTCTTTCTCACTGACCTTACCTTGATGGGCAGGTTCATGCAGAAAGAGGACTAAGGGAATTGCATTGACTGAGGGCACAATCCTAACCTGGAGTTAGGCCGGCACAATGAGGCCAGCAAAGGTTGGCTGATACAAGGGCATGTTTGGAGCACTCTCGGAGTCATAGAAGCCAGCACACAGACATGCGCCATCCTCCCTGACTCCAAGAGTGGTCCAAACACACTTTCTGGTGGCTCTTGTGCCAATTCCAGGAGAGGCTGGTGCTCTGTGACAGAGCACAATCACGTCTTTTTCTTTAAAGGGTTGTGCGAACGCATTTATGGCAGAAAATGGGTTTTAAGTAAATGAAGGGCCCAATCCTGTTCAATTTTGTGGCTCTGATGCAGCTATGCCAGAAAGGATCTGGGCTGCATCCTGCCATGGGGGAGCAGCTACAGAGGCACCTTGGGGCTGCATTGCAGCTCTGTTGATGCTGGAAAGTTGGATAGGATTGGGCCCTACGACATCTTTTTAAGGCAAACAGAAAGAGATGTCAACGTCCCAGACTCAGTGGTGTGAAGCGTCCACACTTAGGGGCAGGGCAAGGGGAGTTCATGTAAAATACGGCCACAGAACGACTGAGGATAGCACCGTCAGCTCCTGTGCATTCTCTGACAACGACACCGGCAAGGGAGCGAGCTCAAACGACGCCACACAGTCTGGCAAAAGCGGAGCCTGACATTTCGGAATATGCAGATCGGGCGTGGTGTGGCAGAGGCTTCCCACTTCTTGCAAAGGCTCATTTCTCCCCCTCGCCCCCACCCCAGTGACGCCGGCTCTGTGCAAACCGAGAAGCAGGCCTGCTGAAGCACTCCTTCCAGAAGCCACCGAGAAATCCATATGTTCGTTCTGACATTCAAACGGTTCCCACTGTGTGCAAGTTTCCTGCCGCCACCCCCGGGACTCCTGAAATATCGCCCCTTTGCAGGAGCCCACAAAGGCAGCTGCAACCTCCCCCTTGTGCCCACGGGCGTGTGACGAGCTCCTCCACAGCACAGCCTGAGCTCCCAAGAAACGGAGTGGCTTCTTGACGTGTGGGGGAAACGTCTGCTGTCAATCAGGCTTGAATATGCCGTTGCTGACGGATGACCTTTTAAAAGATCTGCGTCACCAGAAACACACACACACACACACACACACACACACAGAGAGAGAGAGAGAGAGAGAGAGAGAGAGAGAGAGAGAGATTTCTATGGTGGATCAGATTTCACCCCAAGTTAGGGAAAGGGAGCAGTACGTTTTCTCTTTGCATTTATATTGTGCATGAGAACCACCATTCTCAATGGGACCCATATGGTCTCTTATGGTTAGGGTTACCAGATACAAACTGGGGCATGGTGTCAATGCCTTTAGCCATTGTACAGCAAAGGGAATCTTGGCAGGTGTAGCTTTTAAAAACCTTCCGTGATGAATCACATCTGCCCAAATTCTCTCTTTTATACACTGGTTAAAGGTATAGGCACTCTGTCCCAGTTTGCATCTGGTAACCCTACCTATGGTGGCCTGGCACCATTTGAAGAGAGCCACGGACTGAACACCAAAAATAATAAATGGTTTTATGTTTATCTGTTCATGTTCTGTCCTTGATTGAGGGGCGGGAGGGCAGGAACCTGAGACCGGCTCCTAAGAGGAGCCCAAAATGTTGAGAAGAGCTACTTCAGAGCATCCAGTGTATTTGACAATGATCAACACCTGCCCTACAAGGAAGCATCTGCTCTGTAGGAAAGGTTGAAGTGTGCAGGTTTTTTACATACCTGCAATCCTAACACATGCTGGAAGAGGCATGCCAGCTGGCTTGCTCTGTATCCAGGTGGCTTATTCCTTGTCGCATGGCAGCCAGCTCACTAGGGCTGCTTGGATTTGCACCAGTAACACTGCTAGCACAGACCTGAACGGCCGTGATAAGGCTGAACAGGCTAGAGCCGGGGGTATGGATTTGGCCTAGGTTACCCAGGCAGGTCCCCCCTTCCCCCCCCAGGCTCATGCACCCCCCTTCCCCTGCCCTCCCCCACCCCAGTACAAGTTTGGGAAGTGGTGTAGGGAAGGTGGCTCACATCCTTACACTAGCCTCCACACACCTGTGTCAGCATAAAGGACTTGCAGAGGCTGAAGCAGGCGCTTGGGACTTCACTCTTAGGGCACAATCCTCACCTGGAGTTAGGCCGGCACAGTTAGGCCAGCAAAGTTTGACCAGCAGAAGGGACACCGTAAAGTATGTTTGGACCATTCTCAGAGTCAGAGAGGCCAGCACACAGACATGCGCCACCCTCCCTGACTCCGAGAGTGGTCCAAATGTGCTTTACGGTGGCCCTTGTGCCAGCCAAACTTTGCTGGCCTAACTGTGCCAGCCTAACTCCAGGTGAGGATTGCACCCTCAGTGAGTCTAGAGGAAAGACAAATGGACAGGCGACCTGATAGGATCATAGCATCGAAATAGAGGTCTGTGGCATCATGCATTGTGTGGAGAAAATGGATGGGAAGAACCTCCCCCCCCCAAAAAAAAAATATGGGGACTGATGGTAGCAGTAAATACACAGTAAAGTCAAGGACAAAGAACATTCTTCATACCACCTGCGGTATGTAGTGTTACCCCTTAAAAGGGGATTAGATACATTGATGACCATCACAAAAGTTTGTCAGCATTACTTAGCTATGGACGGAATCTCATACAACCTGGTGAGTCGTAGAGAGCTGTTCCATTTTGGGTGTAAGGTCTGTAAAGGAGGGTGCAAGAGTAGATAGACCCTTTGTGTCCAACAGGATGTTGTTATACCACTTGCAACAACCCTGTCAAATAGTTCACTCTTAGGATCCCCATGGTGGAGAAGTAGGGTTGAAACGGACAGAAAGTGACTTGCCTCTTAGGCCTTTTTCTTAATTCCTGAAAGACAGGATGTTGAAACTGGAGGCTTCCTGGTTCACATCACTCAGCTGCCATGTTACATCCACTGGGCTGGTGAAGGGTTTTTCCTGCCTCCAGGTGTTCTTGCACAGGTAGACGTTCAACAAGTGAAGCTATTCTCAGAGTTTCAAGTGGGCCAAGAAAGTTCCTTTTGTGAGGAGGCTGTCTTGAAATCCCAGTTTGTGCCCCGATCAGCTTTAATTGGGAAGAGCCACAGCACCTGAGACCCAGATGTCAGCAGGGGAGGAGAAAGCAATCACCCAATTCATTAGAAGCCAAGATCAGTTATTAGGAGTGTCTCATCAGGTGGAATCCAAGCAGTGAGTGAGGAAAGGCAGATGGGATTGTCCCCCACTGGGCAAACATGCCGAACCTGTCAGGAAATTTGCCTCCTTATCACCAGCCCAAATTTCTCCCCTTCACCGCCATACCCCCCCCCCCAAAAAAATGTCCCTCAGGAAGTTTGATGAACAAAAAGATGTACAGATGTTATCTAGTTTGGAAATGCTCTTTTTTTCTGGCTAAAGGCAGACTATAGATTTTTCACGGAGTTGAAAGTGTTTTGGAAAAGAGGTTCATTATGAGTAGTCCGTCCACTTTCAATGCTGGTAAATGGGTGTTGTGGGTTCTTGTATTTTCTACAAACCGAGAAACCTGTTTGACCCGGTGTGTGTGTGTGTGCGTGCGCGCGTGTGTGCGTGTGTGTGTGCGTACGTACAGGCCACACCAGATGATATCATCAGTACCCTAGCACAGTGGTTAACATCAGGTTCTAGCATCAGGACTCACTTTTTAGACAATATCATGGGACACACAATCCCATGGGGAAGTGATGTCATTAACGTGTAAGTGATGTCATGGCCGGAAGTGATATCATCAAGCAGAAAAAAAAATAACACCCCATATGACAAAATCAAATCAACTATGTAAGTAAATCAGTTAAAAGTTTACTTAACATACCTATCCACACTTACCTGGGAGGAAACTCCACTGACTATCATTAAAAGTGTATACATATTAGCCTGTTAAAAGTGCACATGCAATCACATTCCATGGCAGCATCAAGTCTAATATATTAAAATTAAAATACACTTTGAAATGAATGGGGACCCGTCTAAAATTGGCTCCTGACCCACAGTTTGAGAAGCAGCATCCCAGCCATAGTTCCAATCCAAAACAAGGTGGTATTTTTTAAAATGAAAAAGAGACATTTTCTCCAATTCAAATAAGAATTTTTAGCAGACCGTATTCTCCCTTCTTTCTTCTAGCCAACGGACACTTCAGTTCCCGAAGCCAGTCACTGAGGTCGACGGATAACCGGAAGCGGGATGATGCGGATGAGATGCAACAATACGGGTATCCAGCACCTCAAATAGGTAAGAGGAAAACCGTGAGCCCCACTAAGTGCCAAGAGCCATTGGCTGCTTCTGTTCATTGGATTTTGTCCTGGAGCAAAGGACAAAAAGGATCTCAGTTGTATCACATATAGCCGGCATTGGCTGCCATCACAAGTCCTCCCAAAGGCAAATCAAGCTTGCAAAAGGATAGATCGACAGGGCAGGAGGGCAGCCCCAGAGCAAGCAAAGTCAGCCTTGTGATGGCATGTTTGGCCGTGGAAGTTCTACGGGTTGGGCATTCCCAATCGGGACCTTTTGAGACAGGAAGGTGTCTGGATTTAAGATGTGTTGGGGTCTGCTGAACCCACCTCCACCCCAACTCTACAGTGCTGCATCAGGACATCGTGTCACGCATGGGGGGGGGAATGGCAACAGGCACCAGCAGGCAGGGAAGACACACAGCTGATGCTTCCACCCTTTCAAAGCCTAGGCTTAGTGGCAAAGGAAAAAGAGAAGAGAGTGTGAATTTTTTTGGCACCCCTTTCCCCTCCATTACTCATGACTTTGAACTTAGCACTCTGGTCTGATCCAGCTATGGCATGACCCTCCCAAATGCCCGTGAGTCCCTCCTTTCAGAATCAAGTTAAAACATATCTTTGTCTCTCCCATTACAGTCACGGAGCACACAATCCTAAGATGGATGTGGGACCAACGCCACATGCTTGCACCAGCCCAACATCGTTGCGTCAGTGCTTGTGCTGTTGGGCTGACACTAGCAGCAGTCTCGGCCCCATGGCACCAGACAGAGGTGCCACAGTATCACTCCTGCGCCAGCTGAACTTGGCTGGTGCGAGAGTGGTTCTGGGCATGGGGAGGATGGGTGGAAGGGAGGAACTGGGCATGGGGTGGGCAGGCCGTTAGGGATGCCACGGCCCTGATCCAGGCCACACAGACTATTTAGCAGGCGCAGATTTATTTATTGTTTATTTTATTTTGAAGAATTTATACCCCGCCTTTCCCATGCCGAAGCAAATGCCCAAGGCGGCTTCCATGAGCAGGCTAGTCTAAACCACCATTTTTTTTTCAATGGGTTTTTAACAAATATACAGTATTCTTGCGATCCGCCAATCCTCAGTCCCAGATGTAGCCTTTGCAGTGGCTGCAGGCAGATCCGAGGAAACCATAAGGGAGGCTGGAGCCTCTCCTGGGGCAGGGACACGAATGTGTCCTTGCCCCGGGGAGGCTCCCCAGTGTACCAAAACTGCACTGGATATAGCGCAGCCCCCCCCCTCGGCCTTACTATTCCAGCTCAGCTTAAGATTGTGCTCTGAAACACACGGCTGGTTCACACCCTTTGTCTAAAGGTTTCTTGAAGTGACAGGACAGTCATAAATCACACACACACACACACCCCTATCAGAAGACTCCACTGGATCACAGACCTCAAGGCTTAGTTCATTGAACTCTGACATGGGCCAAAGGAGCAAGACGCCTGCTTATTCCTGGGTCTTTGGCAGCTGAAGGCTACGTGGTCTCGACTGATAGCAGATGTAGAACTTGTTTTGGTGGGATGGGGAGACGGACAGCTCATGCTCACACGCAACGTGAGACCACTGTGGAGCCCCCACCCCGTTTTGCACCGCAGGCGGCTGTCACTCCTCGCCTTTCGTGTTGGGGAAGGTTCAGAATGGCAGGGAGCAGAGCCCAGTGACAGGACGGGTGTTGTGCCAGTAGAAGGTCCCTGGTCCTGCCTGGGTCGCCAGGCTGGGAGAGACCCTCCCTAGCTGGCCAAGCCAGCCAATGGTGGATCTAGGGGGCAGGGGGGGCAAGAGCCCTGGACGCCATCTTGGGGCCGTCTAGGGGGGCGCCAGTGGCCCCCGCAACATTGTGCGGGTAGACCTGGGCTCTGGAGCCCAGGTCTACCCATTGGGACCAGCTGCAAGTAGACCTGGGCTCGCCCATTGGGACCAGCTGCAAGGGAGCCCAGGTCTACCTGCGGCCATTTCTAATGGATAGACCTGGGCTCCATTGAGGGGAGCCCAGATCTACCCGCGGCCGTTTCTAATGGGTAGACCTGGGCTTCGTTGAGGGGAGCCCAGGTCTACCCAGGGCTGTTTCTGGTGGGTAGACCTGGGCTCCCATGGGGGTGCATTTCTATTGGGTGCCCCGGGCGCCATTTTAACTAGGTCCGCCCCTGAAGCCAGCACAGCGCCAGCAGGACCAGCCGTCTCGCTCCGGGCTAAGGCGGCTTCGTGCGTTCTACCCCCTGACAGGTGACCCGGCTGCCGAGGAGTGGTCGCCCTGGAGCGTGTGTTCGACCACCTGCGGGGAGGGCTGGCAGACTAGGACGAGATTCTGCGTGTCGTATTCCTACAGCACCCAATGCAGTGGGCCCCTCCGAGAGCAGCGGCAGTGCAACAATTCCGCCGTCTGTCCAGGTGATGAAACCCCCCCTCCTTCCCCCTCCTCCCCCCGACAGTGGAGCCGGGCCGTCTAACATGCCGTGCAGTGATCAAGACCAAGTTGTGCAAGGCATAACACCAGAGTTTGTGTCCATCTTATGAAAACTATGCACTGTATTCGCCACACATTCCATCTAATGTTTTGGCCTGGCTTTTCCAACAGGTATGGGGTGGGGTCCCCATTCCTTGGCCACTAAAATGCTAATCCAGCATCTTCTCCATCCTTTGTGATTTCACCCATGAGGGCAGTGCAAAGCCTCCATGTTCACAGGCAGTCTACCTTGAAACGCCGGCTGCTGGGTTGATGCGACAGCCTTTGTGCTCTGCACGTGGGCTTCCCAGACAGGTCTGATACGGTATCATGGGAAACAGGGTGTTGTGTGATGGATCCCTGGTCTAATCCAGCAGCCCTCTTTCTTTCTTTTCCCATTTCATTTGTGAAACACACCCAGGAACATTTGTCAGCATGAGTTACATCTGAGCCGAATTTCTACAGATTTTGCTCACCCATTTTGGCTTCCTGCAGATTCCCCCTTCAAATACATCTTTGCCATCGTGCTTCTGGCACAGTTCCCGAGTCCCTGCCTCTGACAGTATCTAAGCCTAAGAAGAAGGGACGGAAATAATCACACATCCATTCCCTATTTTGGGAATAGGGCTCCATTTGCTCCATTTGCTTCCTTTTTTCCTGTTGTCTCTCCTGAGTCCATAGCCAGACTCTGAGCTCTTCAGGGCAGGAATTGGTCCCCTCCTTTTGTGTTAAGTGCCAGTTATGTGGATGGCATATATACATGCATAGGCCGAAAAGAGTGATCATATCATGGCCAAAGCTTTTTGAACGCACTGGGATATTCACTTAACCGGTGTGCCCGGGTGTCCACTGATTCGGTATCCTCGGTTTCAGTGATCCACGGATACCACGGATACTGGGACGCCTATTAAAAAGATAGAGGAACATTAAACAAATCTCCTTCTTTTTTTTACCTTGTTGCAGCAAAACCACTGACGTTCCCCTATTTTTAATAAGGCGCCACTGTTTATTTTTAAACAGTAGCCACGGTTTCAGGGATCCACGGGGGCATCTGGGATGGAACTCCAGTGGACACTGGGGCATGCCTGCAATTGGAACCGTGCCCCATACTGCCGCTTCCAGTGGGATATGTTGACTTGGAAGTAAGCCCCTCTGCATAGGGCAGGTGATGATCCCTTGGGTTGTACTCCCCATTTAGAAGCCTCCTTGCATTTCATACATTTGCCTTTCTAACACTGTTGAATAACTGAATATTTGTTTTCAAGTAACCAAGTGTCTATCTTTATATATATTTTTAAGCAGAGTCTTGGTCATTTTGTTACTTGAAGCTAGGGAATTTTATCAGTATAAAAGACCAGAATGGCCATTGACATGAAGAAAGCCATCCAGTGGTACATTTTTTATGAAATGTTCTTTTGATTCAGAGATGATGATGCCATCATCATCATCATCATCATCATCATCATCATCATCATCATTATTATTATTATTATTATTATTATTATTGCTGCAAATATGTATTTACCGCAGCAATAAAATTTAACAATATGTGGATGGTCTGAAAAGATCCTTGTCATATAGATGGTGGGAAGGGTCTCCTTCCACGATGCTGCTGTGTACTGCCCCCCACAGACCGTGCTATATACAGCCCCTCCCCACACAAGCATGTCAAAGAAGCCCACTTGGTGGAAAACTGCAGTGGAGAGCCAAATCTACTTAACTTTTGATACTATAAGAGTAACCTTTGATACTCTGGTTTCGGAAAAGAGAAAAGTCAATGAGATTTGAAATGGAATTGTTCTTGGAGGCATGTACTTTGAAGAGGATATATCCCACTCCTCAGAATTATGAGCTCCCACTGAATCCGCATCTCACACTAATTCTGAGCCACAGTGGTCCATCTGAGAATTCTCCTCTCTGCTAGAAAGGCTGCTGATGTCCTCTGCTTTGGTTTCAGTCCATGGGGCATGGGATGAATGGTCTCCCTGGAGCTTATGCTCGTCGACCTGTGGGCGAGGGTACAGGGATCGCACTCGGACCTGCAAACCTCCTCAGTTTGGTGGCAACCCTTGCGAGGGACCTGAGAAACAAACCAAGTTCTGCAACATTGCACTTTGCCCAGGTAAGTTGGCAAAGAAACTGTCCCACTGATTTCCCAGTGGGCATTTTTTTTATTTAGAAGTGTTTCAGAAGACTAGGTAGGGATAGATAGATAGATAGATAGATAGATAGATAGATAGATAGATAGATAGATAGATAGATAGATAGATAGA
>JAJKFI010000036.1:3343666-3353863 GCA_029204185.1 Lerista edwardsae | reverse complement strand
GAGAGAGAGAGAGAGAGAGAGAGAGAGAGAGAGAGAGAGAGAGAGAGTTTCCGTAGAATTCCCCAGTTGATTGGGGGCTGAGGGTGGGTTTGATGGCCTCCTGGAGATTTCCAGCCTTGGGGCGTTGTTGGAGAGTGTCACTTGGACTTCCTTGCACTCTGCTAGAGAGATAATGAGCCCTGGGCTAATGAACTGAAGCCTTCCAGAAATAATTAGAGTGGGTCTGTCACATTGGGGAGTACTTCAAGATATATTGCTCTAATAAAAGGTATTCATATTTCATGGCTAGTCTGCACTTTGCATAAGGGGACTTTGCCAGTTGGATGATAAATTATGGCTGATATTTCTGACTGGAGAACTCTGTAGCCTATTCATGTTAATTAAACCATGTTAGCAGTTGTGCGTCCAGAGTTCAGCTTGAGCTGGGTGAATTCTTTGGAGTGCTACAAATGTCCGGCAAGACTTGAGAGTTTGCACAGGTTCAGGCACGGGACCTAAAAAGATGAGGACTAGGAACTTGAAGCTCACACTACTCCCATAGAGGTAGGGAGTTTCCTCCTGTTTGCTACCCAGAAACAACCAGCCAGTTTTAAATTGTTGGCTTCAGCAATGCCAGATCACAGTAAAAAAGCCACCTTCTCAAAACTTCTCCAAAAACAGAATAAGAAAGGGCCTTGGGCAGTCATCAAATTGTTTTCCCGTTCTATGCTCTACAATGCTTTCCCCTCTCTCACCTGTGTGTGTGTTTCAATTATAATTCTGGTATAATACCTGTACAATATGAAAGCTCCATTCTCAATCCATTGACTGTTTATTCCTTCTATCTCTGTATGTTACAAGAAAGGCTCTTCAGGGCATTCATTTGTGGCACCTAAGTCTAACTGAACCAAAGAGGTCCTTCCAGTGTCTCCCCAGTTATATATCTCCTGTTGCTGCTGGCCTAATGGGGAGGGGTCTGATTTAGAGAGCTTGCTTTTTCAAATAAGACCTCCTTTATAGCACAATCCTTACCTGGAGTTAGGCTGGCATAATTAGGCCAGCAAAGTTTGGCCGGGAGAAGGGCCACCATAAAGTATATTTGAACCACTCATGGAGTCAGAGAGGCCAGCACACAGACGTGCACCATCCTCCCTAACTCTGAGAGTGGTCCAAACGCTCTTTACAGTGGCCCTTGTGCCGGTCAAACTTTGCTGGCCGAACTGTGCTGGCCTAATTCCAGGTTAGGATTGGAATCCTTTGTCCTTTGACTGATGTCTGTCCTTTATTTCTGTTTAAAAAAGAAAGGAAAAAAGGTTCTGCCTCTTTACCATGTGAAAGCTTGAAGTTTTTTACCTGGTTCTGCAGATCTAGAATACCTTAAAATGTAAAATAGAATGCCAAATTACAATAACAGTATAATGATGACACTTGAAAGGAGAGACATCGGAACCAGATTTTACCAAACGCATGGCTGACTGGGCAAGCATCTTTAAGCCATTTTTTCCTCAAATGTTCAGAAGGAACCCCCCCTGCTGCTCCATAAATGCAGCACCACCAATGGGATTCCTCTTCTCCAGGTCCTCAGTGACATCACCTCTCTAGGAGCTGAGAGGTGAAGTATAGCATCCCATAATGGTCTTAGCTGCTGGAGGGGCCCACCCAGGAGAAGACACCGGGCTACGGTACTCTGGGCCTGGGCTGACTCTCCAAACATCACATGACTATCAAAACATCACAGATTTACCTTCCACCGTTGCTCAAGGATGGTCCAACCAGGAATTCAGGAGGACAGAAAGGTGGTGGAATGGATCCGTGCTGTGCAAAAGCGGTTCTCACATTCTGCCTCTTTTCCTTTCCTTCTTTGGGCCACTCAGTGGACGGGAACTGGAATGAGTGGTCGAGCTGGAGCTCCTGTTCCACCAGCTGCTCCAATGGCACCCAGCAGCGGACGAGGGAGTGCAACGGGCCATCCTACGGGGGAGCAGAATGCCAGGGGCACTGGGTGGAGACTCGAGATTGCTTCCTTCGGCAGTGCCCAGGTCAGTATACAGCCAACCAAACCATTGCTGGCCTTTGAAAAGTGAGGTTTATAGGAGGTTTATATTTATATGTGTTGTTGTTCAGTCGCTAAGTCGTGTCCGACTCCCTGCGACTCCCTGGACCACAGCACGCCAGGCCTCCCTGTCCTCCACTAGCTTCCGGAGTTCGCCCAATTTCACGTTCATCGCTTTGGTGACACTATCTAACCATCTCATCCTCTGCTGCCCCTTTCTCCTTTTGCCTTCCATCTTTCCCAGCATGAGGGTCTTTTCTAAAGAGTCCTCTCTTCTCATGAGGTGGCCAAAGTATTGGAGCTTCAACTTCAGGATTTGTCCTTCCAGGGAGCAATCAGGCTTGACTTCCTGTAGGATTGCCCGATTGGGTCTCCTTGCAGTCCAGGGGACTGTCAAGAGTGATCTGCAACACCACAATTCACTCCACCTTCCTTATGTTCCAGCTCTCACAGCCATACAATACTACTGGGAAACCCATAGCTTTGACTAGGTGAACCTTTGTGGGCAGGGTGATGTCTCGGCTTTTTATTGTCTAGGTTCACCATAGTTTTTCTCCCATGAAGCCAACATCTTTTAATTTCATGGCTGCAATCACCCTCTGTGGTGATCTTTGAGCCCAGGAAAATAAACTCAATTATTTATATGTGGGGGGGGGGGTATTTTCCCCCCAAAATTTCTTGATTAAAATAGCAAATTGCAGTGTTATGTGTTTTTATTCTACATTAACCCCTGCTAACTGGGCAAGAGGCACTTTTTTCAAGTGGTGCTCCCCTTATACTTACCAGCGGGAGAGTGATTGTCCCTATTCACCCCTGTGCAGTGTCTTTTCTAGTGGTTGTTGCAGGTGGGGTTCTGCATTTTTTTTAGATTGTGAGGCCTTTGGGACAGGGAACCATTTAATTTTATCATTACTATTTGCCTGTAAACTGCTTTGTGAACTTTGTGTCGAAAAGTGGTATATAAATATGATTGATTGATTGATTCTCAATCTGTTCTCCTTTTAATTAATTTTAAATGATTTAAAAGTGTTTAGGTAGATAATACAGGTGATAAAGTGTCAGCAGATGAAGCCACAGTATTATTTTTAATTGTAAAAGTAGTCTTATTTAAATTTCTGGGACGTACCTTAAACACCAAAATGTGGTGTTTTGTGTTTTTATTAACACAGTTGTTAACTGTGGGCGGTTGTTAGCACCCAAAAATCAGTTTTAAACAACAACAGAAACCACTCCTATTTATATGGGCAGAAAATTTGGGATTATGATTGTAATTCTGTATTCATGCATATTATTCCAGTTTATTTTCAGACTGCTGAGGTTATTATGAGTTCTAAACGCCACCCAAATCTATTGATTCAAACATTACATTACGTTCAGCTTTCATGCAAACTTGCCCTACTCACAAGAAATCTCATATTCAGAATGTGCAGGTAGGAGGAACAGAATCACACCTGCTGGAACTCTCCAGGGTGCTGAAATATCTGCAGCCCACAAGTTGGCCATTTGTCTGCCAGAGGCAGAGCTGCATGGGGAGAGGGTGTCTCCATGGAAAAATGGAACCCTAACAGATACAGGCTAACAGGCACGACCAACTTCTCTCCCCATATTTCCTGAATGCAAGACAAACGTCTTGTGAAGAGGGCTTCTGGGCACATGTTGTTGAGCATATATACAGCGGTACGAACAATATGTACTGTTCATTTTGGAGAGGGCCATAGCCCACATATAGTTTAAAAATGAATGCATGGTGTTCCTGTTCTTAAATGAAGCAGAATTCAAGAAGCCCTCTTCCTCTCCCCCCCCCAATTCCTCTTGCTTCCAATTAGTGAGTGAAGTGAGTTCAAGGATGTTGCTTGTGAATTAGAGTTCATCGAAACTGGCCTCTGGAGACTGCTTGTGCATTAAAATGATTCCTTCTGGCTTCTGGCTTGAGCTTTGCTCTCCCTCTCTAAAATACGTTCTTGGGTAGGAAATAGGAGGTAATCGTTTCTGTTGGAAGGGATTACAAGCACAGTTTTCATGATCACATTCCTGAGATAAATTACTCCTGGTACCCTAATTTCCTGTGTGGTTCGGGTCAGACTGGCTTTCTGGGAACCAGCATGAAAAAAGAAGGGGATCTGGTTTACAGGTCCGTTGACTGTTCTTTGCCCCACATGTAACAGCAATTTGCTGATGGGCAAGCGTGTATTATTTTTGGTTAAAAATGCATAAAAGCACAAAACACCATCTTTTTGGTGTTAAAAGTATCTGAATAAAAACACCAAACACCACATTTTGGGTTTAAGAGATTTTCCAGAAATCAAAATAGATTACTTTTCCAATTAGAAATAACATTGTGACTGCATCTGCTGACACAATATAATGTACCTAAAGCAGTTAAAATAAAAATGAGAACTTGGAATGCGAACTTCGAATAAAAACAAGTAACACCATTTTCTGCCATTCAATCATGAAATCAGAGAAAACATAATTTTCAAACATCCC
The DNA here is from genome assembly GCA_029204185.1 of Lerista edwardsae. Lineage (NCBI taxonomy): Eukaryota > Metazoa > Chordata > Lepidosauria > Squamata > Scincidae > Lerista > Lerista edwardsae. The sequence goes on along the minus strand of JAJKFI010000036.1, from coordinate 3,349,344 downwards.
TACTAATGGGGATTTTCCGAAGCAACAGTTTATTTACATCTGGTGTTCTTAGAGTGGGCACAGTTTGGTTTAGGAGCACTGGTTTGGTTTTGGTCGAACTGGAGCATTTGGGCTGGGGTGCTGCTGAATTCTGGGGTGTTCTGAATTATTTTTATTTAAAAAAAGAAAGCTCCTATTCTTATATTATCTATTCTGATTAGAGCATTCAAATGTCTTCTTATTGGCATATGCAGGGCAAGAAGAAATACAGATTTATAGATCCAGGAGTGCATATTTCTCTTATGTGATGGGGATAAATCCTGCATGCAGATCATGCATCACAGTTGTGGAAAAGGTTGGCGATGCAATGAAAATAAGATTTTCAGAAGTGGAACAAGTGGAGGGGGATTGAACATAGAATCATAGAGTTGGAAGGGACCTACAAGTTCATCTAGTCCAACCCCCTGCCTGTAGCAGGAAATTCTCCTAGAGCATCTCCAGCAGGTGCCTGTCAAGCATCTGCTTGAAAGTCTCCAGTGAGGGAGAATCCACCACCTCCTTTGGCAGACTATTCCACTGTCAAACTGCCCTTATCATCAAGGAATTCTTCCTGATGTCCTGCCGGAATCTCCTCTCTTGCACTTTGTACCCGTTGGACCTAGTTCTGCTGTCAAAGGCAGATGAAGACAGATTTGTCCCTTCTTCCTTTTGGCAGCCCTTCAGCTATTTGAAGAGTGCGATCATATCCCCTCTCAGCCTTCTCTTCTCCAAGCTAAACATACCAAATTCCCCCAACCTTTCCTCCCAGGACTTGTTTTCCAGCCCCCTGAGCATCTTTGTTGCTCTTCTCTGAACCTGCTCCAATTTGGTTGCATCCTTCTTGAACTGAGGTGCCCAGAATTGAACACAGTACTCCAGGTGAGGTCACACCAATGCGGAGTAAAGCGGAACCATAACTTCTTGTGATGTGGACTGCATCTCACTGGGATGCCATTTGGTCTGGAGCTGTTCCCTGGAACTGAGATCTTTTGAGACATGTCAGTAAAATAATGGCAGTTTAAACAGTGTATGTTAGCGATGACCTGTGACCTGTTTCGGTTAGGAATGCTTTTAGCTCCAAGATGTACCAGCCTGCACATAAGTGGGTTTAAGTTGAAGATAGCTAAGGAATGCAAGGATGTACCAGGACAGGCTGACAAAAATAATTAACTGTTGTAACAGTATAGCTTTCTGATAAGGCCGAATGTTGCCTATTCTTTTGCTTAATGCAGTAGCCTACGTAAATGTACCTATATAAACTTATGTAATCTGTTTCTTGGGGCCGCTCCCTGTTTTTTTTGGTCAAGAGACACTGGGAACGGTTCGCTGCACAGTAGAATAAACTTTCAAAAATCCCTCCTCCAACCATCCTGTGTCTATCTTTGATGTGGTTTCAGGCAACACTTTCATGCTAAGAGATGCTTTAGCCCCAAACCTGTGGGTAGCATCACCCATCCCTCTGACCTTTTTCATTTTTCTCTTGGTTCATTCCACCGAAGCCTTCTTTTAAGAAGTCACGCAGCCAATGTTTTCCCTAATGCGAATTGGATGCAGCCTCCTCCTTCTCCTTAGGAATGTTGCAGCACCTGTCTCTCGTTTCTGTCCTTGCAGTGGATGGGAAGTGGCAGGCCTGGGGCTCCTGGGGCAGCTGCACTGCCACTTGCGGAGGTGGGACACAAAAGCGTGACCGTGTCTGCTATGGCCCGTTCTTTGGCGGAAAAGTGTGCCAAGGCCCCAAGGAGGAGTACAAGCAATGCAATGAAAAGCGCTGTCCTGGTAAGTGGCTGAGAGACAAGCTGCATGTTATGTTTCATTCATAGTTTGACACTATGTGTGTCTGTGTCTGTCTGTCTGTCTTGAACCTTTTTTTCCCAATGGGAGGTTCTGTTGTTCAGTCTGGATACAGGGCTGCAGCCTGTCCTGGGCGGGGCTGAAATATTCCTGAAGGACCAAGTAACGGTTTAGGATGCTCCTGGCCACCTTGGGTGCCCAGGTAATGGTTGTCATGATTACCTTTACCCAGTCTTGTGGGTTTGCCACCTGAAGTCATTTCTGAAAAAGGGCAGATGAAGTCTCAGTTACACTTAACCTGTTCAGTGTTATTCAAACTGTGGGGCGGGACCCACTTGGTGAGTTGCGACCTGATGTCAGATGGGTCATGGAAAGCTGGGAGTAGCCATCATGAAACTGCAAACCTTACTCTTGTTATGTACCTTTTGTGAGTGTTGGTTTGAATTTTCAAGTGAAGGCTTTTGGGAAAAAAAATTGTTTTTAGTTCTGTTTTTTTAGTTCTGTGTTTCTGTGTTTTTAGTTCTGTGTTATTTTGTCCTAACCTTGCTTTCATGGTTGTGCAATTGCTGCAGTCCAAGAATGCCAATTTGCATTTCAGAAGTGTCGTTTTCTTATGTTACAATGACAGCACTTCCTGCTTGTTGATGTCACTTCCTGCCACAACATCCCTTCCAGGTTAATGACATCACTTCTGGCGGGTCCCGACACGAGTGCCGTTCTAAAAAGTGGGTGCTGTTCTAAAAAGTTTGAATACCACTGCCATAGTGCCATGCAAACTGGACTCCTGCAGTGCATGAGATTACCTTGAAAGACAGTTCAGAAACTTTAATTGTTACAAAATGTGGCTGTCAGAATGCTGACCGGAGCATATTCCCTCTATCCTACATTAATTGCACTAATTACCAATTCATCTCTGAGCTCAGCTTAAAGTACTGGAATTAACATATATAAAACTTGGCTAATTGGACAATGGAGTACCTTTCAAGGAGTGATTTAAAATATATTGAGCAGGAGGGAGGAGGTGGAGAGGATCCTCAGTTTTCTCATGTCTCCTATGTGTTTTATTTTAGATTGTAAGCCCCTTTGGGGGTGGGTGGGTGTCAAGTGATCATTTTTTTTCATTTTTCTATTTATTTATTTGAAGAATTTATACACCACCTTTCCCATGCTAAAGCAAATGCCCAAGATGGATTACAGAAAACGTAAAAGTACAGTGTAACAGACAATAAATTAAACGTATCAAAATAACCAAAGCAATTAAAAAAACATTCAACATTTAACGTGAACACACAAACTGTTCAAAAAGAGGGTAAAATCCAACTCTTGAGTCCTTGACGTCTACTTCAGGGTGCAATCCTAACCTGGAGTTAGGCCGACCTCCGTTAACTCCAAGAGTGATTCAAATGTGCTTTACAACATTCCTGGGCCGGCACATGTGACTTATGCCAGCTTAACTCCAAGTTAGGATTGCACCCCAGTCTCCCAAGAATGCAAGGCTGTACAGGGTAAAGGGATGGCTGCACTCGAGACATATTTTTGGGCCTGTTCTGAGGCTCAAGCCAGGAGCTCCATGGCTCGCTTCCTGCCTAGCAGGGCTGCTGGCTGGAAGATGCAATTGTAGGTAGTTAAGGGAAGACAAACATTCCATGGTCCTCCTAGTTTGTAAAGCCAGGTGATTCTGGAGTGCCAGGAAGTGCATCCACAACTGTAAAGGCACCTGGATGTCCCGCCTCTCTCATTCATCACTGAGTTGGAAGCACACCATGGTTCTGCTACTGCATGCTGGGCTATTGACCTACAGTTCGCCTGCCTCTTCTCTCTCCTGTAGTCTCCCTCCAACTACCCACTTCCAGTACGTAGCTGTTGGAATGGCAGTGTGGATTTCTGGAGGAAAGGTCCATCATGGGCTATAGGCAATGATGGATTGTGCAACCTCCTTACATTAGTAGTAGGCTATTTCCGAGTACCGGGTGCAAGGGAGTGGCAACCGGATGCGAGCATCTTGTTGTCTCATGCCTCCCTGGGGCACCTGGTGGGCTGCTGTGAGATACAGGAAGCTGGACTAGATGGGCCTTTGGCCTGATCCAGCAGGGCTCTTCTTATGTTCTTATGTTCGTATGGTATTGCAGGCGTCGGAGTGCACCATGTAAATGGCCCCTCCCACTCGCCGTGGGAGTCAGTTTGGGCAACAACGGCATGGCTCCAAGGGCAAGTGGGAGGGGCCACTTACATGGTGCACTTCGGCACCTGCAATACTTACCAGCTTGCCTCCCCTTCCACAGCTCTGCTGCCCACTTCCGAGAACTCTTTCCGCCCTCAGGTCTGACGACTTCTATGTACAAATATGGTACTCTTCTGACCACCAAATCATGGACTAAAAATATGAGCATTTCTATTTTCTCCTCAAGAGAAGGGAGGAAAAATAAGGAAGTCGAACACCACCATAATCTGATTTTTTTTTAAAGGGGGAATTGAATATAATTGGGTTAGATGTTAAATTCTCCCAGTGCTGCATGCTTCCTTTTGTAAAAAGCGTTCTGTTACAAAGGAGTATTAAAAATTATAGGGATCGTGATGTTCCCTCCTGAGCGAGTGCACACTCCCACTCTCGCAGGCAAGGCGCTGAAGTGCATTTCTAACACGCGTCCCTAATGCAGAGTGTCATCCTTGGCTCCCTGGGAACGCACTTTAGTGCAAGACGAAAAGTTGAAAAGGTGAGGCTAAGGACATGTCCCCGGGCTGGCTCCTGCGCATGCCATACGACCGGAAGGGGCTGCCCTGCTGGAGACGGGAGATGACCTGAGGCCAAGTTATGCAGCCCAGTTGTCACTGAATGGGACAGGATCAGAGCAGAATCCTGATGGGGTGTTTCTCTGGATCACTGCTGTCACAAATGTGCCATCAGGCATGTCTGTGCTGCGGAATTGGCCACTGGACCGGCGCAAGCAGCAGTGCTGATGCATGGGTGCCACTGTGCCCGTCAGCTGTGCCGGTTGAATGCCGGCGGCGCTGGGCCAGTGCAGGACTGTGCCAAGGGCAGTGCTGTGGGCAGCAACGGGGGCGGAGACAGGACAAGTCCATTGAGCCATATCCTATCTCCCGTCCCCGAGCTGGGCGGCCCTGATTCGGGCTGCTCCTGGCCAGGTGGAGCTGCGCCTGCAAATCTGCAGGTGCGGATCCAAGCAGCCCCACAGGGCTGGCTGGGGCCAACCTCGGGGCAAGGGAAAAACTGCCCCTTGCCCAGCACTGAGCTGCTGCCGCCTCCTAACAGGGTGCCGCCCAGTTGCGCCGGCCTGACTATTCCAGTGCAGCTGGGGATTGCCCTGCCTGTCTATTCACAAGGCTGATGGAGGCAGTTTGCTCTTCTGTGCCAACCCTCACTCCTTTTCAGAAAATTTAGAAGAAGATTTAGTCGAGAGGGTTAATGCCTCCGTTTGCCTGAAGATAAGAGCTGAAGATCTGAAGGTCGCCAGTTCGGGACAGCCGGAAGTCTCTGTAAGCAGCAGACCTCGTTAATTGCGACTGATTAACAGCTGAGCTTCGGCTGCCTTGTGTGAGGGGGAGTTGTGCTGAAGTTCAGCCGCTTCTCTGGTGGGAGCAGGGAAGCCGCTTATCAGCCAGCAAGAAGACAAACGGGTGGCCAGAAAGAAGGACTAAATCCAGAAAGATCCATCTGTATGTGTGTAGTTCTTGAAAGATAGAACATTTCTGTATAAATTGTAAAAACCTTTGGGTTTCTGAATAAAGTCTGCCCATGTAAACCGCCTTGAGTTATAGTCATCAGAGAAATCTGGTGACCTAAGAAAGGCGGTATATAAATCCTATTATTATTATTATTATTATTATTATTATTATTATTATTATTATTA
>JAJKFI010000036.1:3324364-3334732 GCA_029204185.1 Lerista edwardsae | reverse complement strand
CACACACACACACACACACACACACACACACACACACACACACACACCAAAAACTGATTTCTGACACCTCTGCATATTGATTACTGTAAGTGGGTTGGGCAAGTTGGCCTGGGCAGAGGGACACATGGGTAATGGACTGTGGCTATATTGCTGACACTGCACCACCTACTCAGTACATTTTTACATAAGAACATAAGAAGAGCCCTGCTGGATCAGGCCAAAGGCCCATCTAGTCCAGCTTCCTGTATCTCACAGCAGCCCACCAGGTGCCCCAGGGAGGCACGAGACAACAAGACGCTTGCATCCTGTTGCCACTCCCTTGCACCCGGTACCAGTAGCCCACCACCTTTGTAAGGAGGTTGCACAATCCATCATTGCCTATAGCCCACGATGGACGTTTCCTCCAGAAATCCGTCCAATCCTCTCTTAAAGGCATCAAGACCAGATGCCATCACCACCTCCTGTGGCAAAGAGTTCCACAGATTAACTGCCCGCTGGGTAAAAAAAGTACTTCCTTTTATCTGTTTTAACTCTCCCAACCCTCAGTTTTAGTTTTAGTTTTAAAATGCTTGTAATTTATAATAGCAATTTATAAAAATGCACTCTTGGAATAAAAACACAGAGCACCACTTTCTGCACTTCTCGTTTTGTAAAAAAAAAAAAAAAAAAGCAACAAAATTGCTTTTTGGACCACTCTTAGAATCAGGGAGGATGGTGCACATCTGTGTGCTGGCCTCTCTGACTCCAAGAGTGGTCCAAACATACTTTACGGTGTCCCTTGTGCCGGCCAAACATTGCTGGCTTAGTTTATGCCGGCCTAACTCACTTTAGGATTGCACCCTGAGAACACAATCCTAATCTGGAGTTAGGGTGGCACAGTTTGGCCGTCACAAGAGACACCATAAAGTATGTTTGGACCACGCTGGGAGTCAGAGAGGCCAGCACGCAGACATGCATCCTCCTCCCTGACTCCAATAGTGGTCCAAACGCACATTACGGTGGCCCTTGTGCCAGCCATACTTTGCTGGCCTAACTGTGCTGGCCTAACTCCAGGTTAGGACTGTATTCTCAGTAACATTTAAAATCATTTACATATTTATTTAATGAGCTTTTAGCTCTCCTCTTCTTCACCAACAGAATGCCCAAGGCAGCTAAGACATAAAACAATGAAATAAGATACAGAAACAACACACTATTAAAACTCACAGGCCATTGCAGGTCTCCATGTTGTTGTTGTTGTTCAGTCGCTAAGTCGTGTCCGACTCTTCGCGACCCCATGGACCACAGCACGCCAGGCCTCCCTGTCCTCCACTAGCTTCCTGAGTTCGCCCAATTTCATATTCATTGCTTCGGTGACACTATCTAACCATCTCATCCTCTGTCGCCCCCTTCTCCTTTTGCCTTCAATCTTTCCCAGCATGAGGGTCTTTTCTAAAGAGTCCTCTCTTCTCATCAGGTGGCCAAAGTATTGGAGCTTCAGCTTCAGCATTTGTCCTTCCAGGGAGCAATCAGGCTTGACTTCCTGGAGAATTGACCGATTGGATCTCTTTGCAGTCCAGGGGACTCTCAAGAGTCTTCTCCAACACCATAATTCAAAAGCATCGATTCTTCAACGCTCTGCCTTTCTTATGGTCCAGCTCTCACAGCCATACATGGCTACTGGGAAAACCATCGCTTTGACTATGCGAACCTTTGTTGGCAGGGTGATGTCTCGGCTTTTGATTAAGCTATCTAGGTTCACCATAGCTTTCTTCCCAAGAAGTAAACGTCTTTTAATTTCATGGCTGCAGTCACCATCTGCGGTGATCTTGGAGCCCAGGAAAATAAAGTCTGTCACTGCTTCCATTTCTTCCCCTCCTATTTGCCAGGAAGTGATGGGAGTGGTTGCCATGATCTTAGTCTTTTTAATGTTGAGCTTCAAACCAATTTTGGCACTTTCCTCTTTCACCCTCATCAAAAGGTTCTTTAGGTCTTCCTCACTTTCTGCCAGTAGAGTGGTATCGTCTGCATATCTGAGGTTGTTGATGTTTCTCCCAGCAATCTTGATTCCAGCTTGTGAGTCATCCAGCCCTGCCTTCCTCATGATGTACTCTGCGTATAAGTTAAATAAGCAGGGTGACAATATACAGCCTTGTCGTACTCCTTTCCCAATTGGAAACCAGTCGGTTGTTCCATGTCCAGTTCTAACTGTTGCTTCCTGACCCGCATAAAGGTTTCTCAGAAGGCAGATCAGGTGGTCTGGAACTCCCATCTCTTCAAGAACTTGCCACAGTTTGTTGTGATCCACACAATCAAAGGCTTTAGCATAATCAATGAAGCAGAGGTAGATGTTTTTCTGGAACTCTCTGGCTTTCTCCATGATCCAGCGAAGGTTGGCAATTTGATCTCTAGTTCCTCTGCCTCTTCGGAAACCAGCTTGTACATCTGGAAGTTCTCGATTCACATACTGCTGAAGCCGAGCTTGTAGGATTTTGAGCATGACCTTGCTAGCATGTGAAATGAGTGCAATGGTGCGGTAATTCAAGCAATCTTTGGCATTGCCCTTCTTTGGGATTGGAATGTAAACTGATCTTTTCCAGTCTTGTGGCCACTGTTGGGTTTTCCAAATTTGCTGGCATATGGAGAGCAGCACTTGGACAGCATCATCTTTTAAGATTTTGAGTAATTCCGCTGGAATGCTGTCACCTCCACTAGCTTTGTTGTTAGTGGGGCTTTCTAAAGCCCACTTGACTTCACTCTCCAGGATGTCAGGTTCGAGCTCAGTGACTGTACCACTGTGGTTATCAGGAACATTGAGATCGGCCTTATAGAGTTCCTCTGTGTATTCTTGCCACCTCTTCTGAATCTCATCTGCTTCTGTTAGGTCCTTGCCATTTTTGTCCTTTATTGTGCCTACCTTAGCACGAAATTGTCCTTTGACATCTCCAATTTTCTTGAAAAGATCTCTAGTCCTCCCCATTCTGTTGTTTTCCTCTATTTCTTTGCATTGCTCATTTAGAAAGGCCTTCCTATCTCTCCTTGCTGTTCTCTGGAAATCTGCATTCAGTTGGTCTCCATAGGAGACCATAAAATTAGAAAGCTTCTATACGATTAGAGGAAACACATTTATGCATCTCTTTTATGGCATAAATACATGCAGATTTACAGATCCATGAATGCAAATTTATCACTTTATATGTCAGGGATAAATCTTGCAAACAGATTGGGCCTTGAAATTATGGAAGGGGTGAGAGATGCAATTAAACGAAGGCATTCAAAAGTTGAATATATGGATTGGACACAAACAATGTTCCTTGCCTGGGGTGTCATTTAGAGCAAAATCCTAACTTGGAGTTAGGTGGCCACAGTTAGGCCAGCAAAGTTTGGCTGGCACAAGGGACTCAGTAAAGTATGTTTGAGCCACTCCACAGACATGCACCACCCTCCCTGACTCTGAGAGTGGTCCAAAGGCACTTTATGGTGGCCCTTGTGCAGGTCTCACTTTGCTGGCCTAACTGCTGGCCTAAATCAAGGTTAGATTTCACTCAAAATGCCTTATTTTGACTGGCTTATTTTGGATATTTGTTCATCCCAGTGTCTTGAGTGCAGTGTTTCCTCTCCTAAATTCTTAAGGCAGACATTGGATTAAAACAACAACAACAATAACAAATTAACCTGCTGCGTCCTTCCTGTCTTTCCAGACAAGGGAGCATCTTGCAAAAGCCCAGCGTGGGTTGATGGGTGAAGGAGTCTCAGAAGTGCTGCAAAACCTGGTGGAGATCTCACAGGATGGGACCAGCTACAGTGGGGATCTGCTATCAACCATTGATGTACTCAGGAATATGACCGAGATCTTCCGCAGGGCTTATTATAGCCCCACCACAAGTGATATACAGGTGAGCTGGCAGGTGGAATTCACAATGGGAGGGTTGTTGTTTTTTGAAACACTTTCTTCCAAACTGTTCATTCAAATGTCTTCCTTGTAGTTTCAAATGAGCTAGGCAACATCTATTGTTCTGACTTTTTTATTAATGGATTTTTTAAATTTCAAATTTTGTACAGAGCATTGTACATGCTTAGGCTGCAATCCTACCCTCACTTACCTGGGAGTAAGCCCTGTTGACTTGGTTAGCTCGGTCCCATCTTCCCCTCTGCCTACTTTCTCTAGAATCTGCAGAATGTCTAAAAGTAATCAGTTAAGCTTAATCAATCAATCAATCAATCAATCAAATTAATTAATTAATTAATTAATTAATGGCACAATCCCAACCTGGAGTTAGGCTGGCACAGTTAGGCAGACAAAGATTGGCCGGCACAAGGGACACCGTAAAGTATGTTTCGACCACTCTTGGAGTCAGAGGGGCCAGCACAAAGACGTGCGCCATCCTCCCTGCCTCCGAGAGTGGTCCAAATGTGCTTTATGGTATCCCTTGTGCCAGCCAAACTTACCTGGCCTAACTGTGCTGGCCTAACTCCAGGTTAGGATTGCATTGCACCCGAAGAATAACGAATTGAAACCTGTGCTGTAAGCCACTGTGTTCCTTTCATGTCCTTTCATGTCTCTCCCCCCACCCCAAAGTGCACTATAATGTGTGCATTAATTAGTCTGTCACATGAGAAAGAACCTCGATGTGATGCCAGTCACAACCAGATTCCATTTGGAACTGTGAGGAAAGAAGTGGCAGAAAGAAGTGACAGAAAGAAACACGGAGTCATGGAATGCGCTGTATCATTTGAAGGTGCAGGTGTGTGTGTGTTGGGGGGGGGGTACCAGTTGCAAATGCTCCCCCATCTGCAAAACGTAGTGGCAGACCCAGCTGAGGCTCTGCCCTGGCCAGGTTGATGCTCGCCGCCCCCAAAATTGTTTTCCCACCCTCCAGCGCTGCTCCCGGCATGCCCCCCCCGGCCACGCCATGCTCCATTTCAGAGCGCTCGGAGCACAAGGGCTGGCAGGTGAGCTGAACGCTGCTCGCCTTTGAGCTTGCAGTGGCTCCAGCGGGCGGTGGGCGAGTGAGCGGCTCCACTGCAGCCCCGGCCCTGTGACCCCCGGACACTCTGCAAGGCCGGCCAGCAGTAAAACTCCCTGGAGCAATATTATACACTTTTTCGTAGGCCGAAAAAAGTCAAATTTATTAATGAGCGGATGCCATCTAAATGAATGAATACGTTTTACTGGGATCTTTTTCGTCATCAGCATGATGTGATTCAGAACAAAGGAGAAATGTGCCAATGACAATCAAGGGTGTTCTTAAACTGAGAAATGATATACAATGAGTAGAAATGTCAAGTAGCAAATGCTTTGACAAAAAAACCTGGTTGCTGTGGGCCAGATAAAATCTTGTGGCAGGCCAGATTTGGCTCCTGGGAGACCCCTGCGCTCTGGGGCAATAGGCTGAATGTTTAACTTTTTTGATGTTCTTTTTTGTCAGTTTCTTTCAGGACCCCCATCCAGGTAACTTGCTGGCTGAAATGCAAGTTATGTATCTCTGTGTGTGTGTGTGTGTGTGTGTGGGACTGCACACAGTAACCACAACACACAAATACCTCCATGCTCTTCTGCGTAAGCCCAGAAGTGATGGAGTTAATAAAATGTCTATCAGGGAACTGCAAGGCTTCCCTGCTCAGAATCAGGCAATGAAAGGAGGGCAAAATCAGAGTCTGAGATCTGAGCCCTGGTGCATGCTGGATGAATCCCAAATTCTACTCGGAATCCAATACCTTGTTTTTGTCTCTCTTCTTAGAACTTTGTCCAGATAATGAGCAACATACTGACAGAGGACAACAGAGACAAGTGGGAAGAGGCTCAGCTGGTATGAGAGTGTTGTCTTTCAAATGGAAGCAGACATTGGAAGGGTGTGTGTGTGTGTGCACGCGTGCGCGCATGTGCATGTGCATGTGTGTGTGTGTGTGTGTGTGTGTGTGTGTAAAAAGAGGTATGTCTGGTTAAACAATGCTCAGTTCTTTTTAGTGTTGTTGATGACTTAGTTAGGAGGCACGGAGCATGTTCCAAATGATAATGTTTTTTTCAAATAATAATATCAGAAGCAACCTAATGAATGAGCATCACTAACAAAAATGCATTCAGTTCTGTTTTATTTTTTGAAGGTGCAATCCTAACCTGGAGTTAGGGCGGCACAGTTAGGCCAGCAAAGTTTGGCTGGCACAAGGGCCACTGTAAAGCATGTTTGGGCCACTCTCAGAGTCAAGGAAGATGGGACACATTTGTGCACTGGCCTCTCTGGCTCCGAGTGTGGTGACTCCGAGTGCCCCTTGTGCCTATCAAACTTTGCTGGCCTAATTGTGCCGGCCTAACTCCAGGTTAGGATTGTACTCTCAGAGAAATAAACCTCAAAACCAATCTTCTGAAACCAAGCACAGCACCCCAGTGTTTATATAACATTTGCTAAAAGTACTCAAAGCAATTGATATACACTCTCTGTGTAATCCTTACAACAATCTTGTGAGGTAGGCCGGTAATATCAATCCATTTTGCAAAATGGGAAAGCCAACCACCTACTGAATTCATTGCGTAGGTCAGTTTTGCTGGAGGCTGCATGAGTAACAACTCAGCCCCTGAACAAGGCTTGGTTCTTTGTTCCCTCTCAGTTCTCCCATCTGAGCTTAAAGCCTGTGTTTATGTTATTTTGCAAAACAAAGCATTCCTATTCTAGCTCTCTGCCCCATGCAAGGAATGCAAACGATTGCAGTGATATACATACAGGTTTGAATTCCATTTGATAACATTTGTTGTCAAACCTTCATACTAACCTTCACACTAAGGGTCAGTGACAAGGTCTAAATTGCAGAAGGCTTTGCTCTGTCCCTTAGCGTGCAATCCTAATCTGGAGTTAGGCTGGCACAGTTAGGCCAGCAAGGTTTGGCTAGCACAAGGGGCACTGTAAAGTACATGTGGACCACTCTGGGAGTCAGAGGGGATGGCGCATATTTATGTGCTGGCATCTGACTCAGAGAGTAGTCCAAATGACTTTATGGTGACCTTTGTGCTGGCCTAACTGTGCTGGCCTAACTCCAGGTTAGGATTGCACTCTTTGTTTTCATTTATGCTGTTTTCATTTATTTTCGGGAAAAAAATCCTTGCACAGTGGATCTTTATCAGCAGTTTAAACGTATCTCAGCCATTGCAGGGTGTAGAAGGAAAGGACTTGCACAGCATGCATGTGCTGAAAAGATAAACCAATAGATAATTCCCCCAGTCCCCCTCCCTCATCCCCTGATCCAGGTAGTTAACTGCTAGAGACAAGGAAAAGAAATTGAACACTGAAGGGTGACAATTCTAGCAGTTTAAGTTAATAGCATTTTAATGAGGAATTTTGAAAAGGCAATAAAATGCAACACTATAGAGACAGGGAGCAGGAAATAGGAACTGTCCTTTTAAATGGGGGGGGGAATCCAAGTGATGGTCAGGTAGCTTCAAGCTTTGCATTCAAACTGTTTTTGTCTGTTCTGTTATATAGTCTATTCTGTTATCAAACCAAAGATGGATAGCATCTGCTGCCGCTGCTCTAGGAAAAACAAGAGTGGCCTCACATGAAAGCTGTAGAGGAGACAGCTTCAAGTTTGAGTGTTGCCTGACCATTCTCCTACCTGTTTATCCATCCTTCTTTCCTGCATTCCTGAGCACAGACTCTAGATGGCGTTGGTCAGAGAGCCCGAAGACAGCACATTTACTATTCTGCACACCTATTGTATTCCAGTCTAAGACTGGAACCCCTTGCTAGAGCAGGGGTTCTTAATCTTTTTTTAAGGAATACAACCCCCACCCCCACCCCAATGGATTGCTCAGTGTGCCCCAATAGTTCCCCACAACCCTTTTGCCAATTGGAGTAATTATCTTCAGTCCTACTTGGTAACAATGATACGTCAAAAGATGTCAGTAGTTTGGTTTTACTTTACATAAAGAAAGCTAGGAACTGAATGCCTCAATCCATACCAATAAGCGTGAAAATACTCTAATTACTTTTTTAAAATTTTTTAAAAAAAACAATGTTCAGAGAGTGGATTGAATTGTATACCCCACATCCTAATGTTCCCTTACCCCGAGGGGTACGGATACCCCTGGTTAAAAATTCCAGTGCTAGACTCGGGGCACAATCCTAACCTGGAGTTAGGCTGGCTCAGTTGGGCCAGAAAAGTGTGGCTGGCACAACGCAAAGCACGTTTGGACCACTCCGGGAGATGTTTGCCATCCTCCCTGACATCAAGGGTGCAATCCTAACCTGTAGGTAGGCCAGCACAGTTAGGCCAGCCAAGTTTGGCTGGGAGAAGGGACTCCATAAAAGCATGTTTGGACCATTTTCAGGGTCAGGGAGGATGGTGCACATCTGTGTGTTGGCCTCTCTGACTCCAAGAGTGGTCCAAACATACTTTACGGTGTCCCTTGTGCCGGCCAACCTAACTTGTGCCAGAAGCTTCGAGTTTTTGCTAGTTGAAACTAGTTCTGATGGAGTTCATATTTTTACTGCCACAACAGTATAAATCCAGGATATAGAATGAAACTCAGAAACGCAACGATGTCTCCAGGACGTATGACTGTGCAATTGAAATTTCTGTAGATGCGTACCTGCAGTCTGACATAGCCTTGGGTTGTTAGCTCCTATCTTGTGGCCATTTGTAAGGATTAAGGCAACAATTTTCTTTTTAGATGGGCCCTAATGCCAAAGAGCTCTTTAGACTGGTGGAGGACTTCATAGATGTTGTCGGATTTCGCATGAAGGACTTCCAGGATTCCTACCAAGTGACTGAAAATCTAGGTGAGTAGACTGGGCTACCCTATTCTCCGATCCTCGCTGCCTAAAAATATCCAAATGTAGGAAGCTGATTCTTGCCACATGGCATAACAGGGGTGGCACCCATAAAAAGTAGGCTGAGGCACCATTTTGTTTGCTTAGGGAGTGGTCATTATTGGTAAAATAATGTTAGTGATCTCCTTTCATGGATCACAACCTTGTCGTGGCAAAGGGGCTTGAGTAGCTCAATGAAGCTGTGAGCTATGCCATGTAGGGTTACCCAAGATGGTCATAGTAGAGAGTTCTGACTAAACGTGATCCGCTGGAGAAGGAAATGGCAACCCACTCCAGTACTCTTGCCAAGAAAACCCCATGGATTACAAAACTAAAAGGCTAAACGATATGACACTGGAAGATGAGACCCTCAGGTCGGAAGGTGTCCATTATGCTACTGGGGAAGAGCAGAACACGAGTACTAGTAGCTCCAGAAAGAGTGAAGTAGCTGGGCCAAAACCGGAAGGAAGCTCAGCTGTGGATGTGTCTGGAAGTGAAAGGAAAGTGCGATGCTGCAAAGAACAATACTACATAGGAACCTGGAACGTCAGATCTATGAATCAAGGCAAGCTAGATGTGGTCAAACGTGAGATGTCAAGGCTGAACATCGACATCCTGGGAGTTAGTGAACTAAAGTGGACAGGAATGGGAGAATTTAATTCAGATGACCATTATATTTGCTACTGTGGGCAGGAATCCCTTAGAAGAAATGGAGTAGCCTTCATCGTGAACAAGAGAGTGAGAACAGCAGTACTGGGGTATAACCTCAAAAATGATAGAATGATTTCCATTCGGATCCAAGGCAAACCTTTCAACATCACACTAATCCAAGTCTACGCCCCAACCACTGGTGCTGATGAGGAAGAAGTTGACCGCTTCTATGAAGACCTAGAACAGCTTCTAGAATTAACACCCAAAAAAGATGTCCTTCTCATCATAGGGGATTGGAATGCTAAAGTAGGCAGTCAAGAGGTAAGAGGAATAACAGGCAAGTTTGGTCTTGGAGTACAAAATGAAGCAGGGCAAAGACTGATAGAGTTCTGTCAGGAGAACACATTAGTCATAGCAAACACCCTTTTCCAGCAACACAAACGGCGACTGTACACATGGACTTCACCAGATGGTCTACATCGAAATCAGATTGATTACATTCTTTGCAGCCAAAGATGGAAAAGTTCCATACAGGCAGTCAAAACAAGACCTGGAGCTGACTGTGGCTCAGATCATCAGCTTCTTCTTGCCAAATTCAGGCTTAAACTGAAAAAAGTAGGGAAAACCGCTAGGCCCTCCACGTATGACCTAAATCAGATCCCCTACGAATATACAGTGGAGGTGACAAATAGATTTAGGGGCTTAGATTTGGTAGACAGAGTGCCTGAAGAACTTTGGACGGAGGTCTGTAACATTGTACAGGAGGCAGCAACTAAAACCATCCCAAAGAGGAAGAAATGCAAGAAGGCAAAGTGGCTGTCTGACGAGGCTTTACAAATAGCTGAGGAAAGGAGAGAAGCCAAAAGCAAGGGAGAAAGGAAAAGATATACCCAACTGAATGCAGATTTCCAGAGAACAGCAAGGAGAGATAGGAAGG
>JAJKFI010000036.1:3306119-3317929 GCA_029204185.1 Lerista edwardsae | reverse complement strand
TTATTGTTATTGTTATTGTTATTGTTATTGTTATTGTTATTGTTATTTAAGAAACATATAAGCACAATGCTCCTAAAGTGGGTCCATATTAATAGAATGAAATTCCATGGCCAAAAATTAGCAGAGGACAATGGAGATTGCAGGACTGCCACCGAGTGAGCTGGGTTGATTTCCGTCCCCTGTCTCTCTCACCCCAAGCATGAGTAGAGCTGTGGCTGGATGTTGGGAAGCCAATCTCAGCTCCTTGCTCAGCTGAAAGGTGGGATTGAAACAGCCCTAGAAAACCAGTTATCTGCAAAAGACCCAAAGAATGGGCCACAGCTCGGTAGATGAGAACCCACTTTGCATGCAAAAGGTCTCAGGTACAATCCCTGGAAGCATCTCCAGGTAGGGCAGGGAAAAACGGGGTGTGTGTGTGTGTGTGTGACTAAGGGCACAATCCTATGCATTTCTACTCAGAAGTAAGTCTAATTATATCCAGTGGGACTTACTCCCAGGAAAGGGTGTATAGGACTGAGAGCGCAATCCCAACCTGGAGTTAGGCTAGTACAAGTTAGGCCAACGTGTGCTGGCCTAACTGTGCCTGTCTGAAACATCACCACTAATATCAAATGATACATGACAGCAGTGATGTCATGCAGGGGGTACGCAGGGGTACGCGAGTACCGGTTTCTAGGATTACGGCTGGCCCCGCCCATTCGCCCGCCCACTCGTCGACTCCGCCCTCTGCAACGTTTGAATTTCCTGCACGTTCGAGTTGCCTGCATGTTCTCAGAGCCAGGCAGGCAGGCAGGCAGGCAGCGAGCGGAGCCTTTCCTTTCCTTGCCACTGAAAAGTGAGTTGCTCTGGGGTTTTAACATGATGCCAGGCCTCCTTAACATGTTCTGGGGGTGCTGTGGAATACTGTTGCCACTTTTGGGTCAGTTTAAACTCATCTGAGGCCTCAAAAAGGGCTTTTTTCATGTCCCTTCCTGCCACGACCTCACTTCCGGCTTATGACGTCACTTCCGGTGGGCGGGTCCCGACACGTGCCAATCAAAAGTGAGTACCTGTTCTTAAATCATTTAGATGACACCACTGCATGACGGCCCCACAGGCCATGAGCAAGTGGGCAAGTGAGCAGTGGATATGGAAGCAAGAGACCTGAGCTGGGAGCACAGGGCCTTCTCTGTGGTGGCCTCCTTTAATGGAACACCAGTTTGAAAGAAATACCCCTGTGACCTGCTCTTCGGCATCAGGAGCTTTGGCTGTTGTTAGTCTTTATGTGTGTGCTGAGAATTCTATTTATTGTTTTAACGTTGCTTTCAATTCAAGTGTTCACATTGTTTGTAAGCTGCCCCAGGCACAATTAGTGCAAAGATGGCATGCAAGTATCTCAACAAAGTAAACTGGCAAAATAATTTTTCTTCCTCCCTACCCTTACAGTTCACCGTCTTCTCTGCCCACTAATGTTCATCTCCTTCCGTCCTCCCCAGGAACACCACAGTGCTGAATTCCAGAGTGATCTCGGTGACCGTCAAGCCAGCTCCTCGCTTGCTCCTCACCCCTCTGGAAATTGAGTTCTCCCACTTGTACAATGTAAGTGTCTGCTGCCTTGTCGATAATCTGTTGAGTTACCCCTGGAAGGGAAATCAGCATCATTGGGGGTTTTTTTCTTTTTCTCAAAATGCAGCAGATACTCTCAAATAAAAAATTCAGTGGTGCAAAGGGCATTCATTGCCCCAGATCAGCAGTACTGCACCGAAGAGCTCCATGATGAACTCACAGGGTGCTGTGTAACCTTCCTTACTCATTCGGCCGAGAGAGATCTTGTGCAGTCACCACTGTGATGTGTTTGGGAACCGCTGCTCAGACTTAGAGTGCAATCCTAACCTGGAGTTAGGCCGGCACAATTAGTCCAGCAAAGTTTGACCAGCACAGGGGACACCATAAAGTGTGTTTGGACCAATCTTGGGGTCAGAGAGGCCAGCACACAAACATGTGCCATCCTTCCTGACTCCGACAGTGGTCCAAACATGCTTTACATTGGCCCTCGTGCCAGGCAATCTTTGCTGGACTAACTGTGCCGGCCTAACTCCAGGTTAGGATTGAGCCCTTACACAGTTTAGGGCCAGATTCGGTGTGCATGCAATGTGTGCTCTTGACCCTGTATTCATTTTCAGTTTTTTTTAACCAAAAATTTGCCCATCTTCTGGGGATAATGGATTTCTCTCTTGCCAAAATTTGTGTGGAAGCACATGATTGCGGACTCTTTCAACTCTGTGGCAGATCAAATTTTTTAGGACATGCAGATGTCTACAGACTGTTCACTTCATAGCTATGCATGCACACACACGCAAACTTGCACATGGTTAAATATATGTTGAGGCAGTTGGGATGGCAGAACAAGAATTGAGGGATTTTAGCTGAAGAAAGAAGAATGGAAATAAAATGAAAGGTGGGAAATTCAGACCTAACAGAAACTGAGAGGGCCATCCATTCTTAAAAACTGCCTCCTCACTGCAATGAGTGCGAGTATCATTATGAGAGTGGCAATCCATCCAATCAAAGAAGCATATTG
Source organism: Lerista edwardsae (assembly GCA_029204185.1). Classification (NCBI taxonomy): domain Eukaryota; kingdom Metazoa; phylum Chordata; class Lepidosauria; order Squamata; family Scincidae; genus Lerista; species Lerista edwardsae. The sequence continues at coordinate 3,315,369 of JAJKFI010000036.1, read as the reverse complement.
AAAATTAGGAAGATGTTCTCATTGTTGGTTTCCCAGCTCTGGAAAGTTCCTTCTTCTCCTTTAAGCATAGCATATGTTCAGTGCTATGGAGATATGGCAGCTACATTTTTTTCCTATTTAGTCTGTATCTTGAATAGCATTTTAAGATGTTTTTGTAAGTCTTGCGCCTGAACAACCAGATGGACTGGACTGTCAAAAAATCAGTACATTTTGACATTTGTTCCTAACTGTGGAGCTAGACAAAGGAACAGGCTATCTGGGCAGAATCCTTTCATCCAAAGTAGAGGATTTCTACAGAAAGTTACTAGGCTTTATGGAGGGGGATGATTTTGAACATTGGCATGAAGCCGTGTCTATTTCCAGGGTTCTGAAAGTGAGAGCACAATCCTAACCTGCAGTTAAGCCTTGAATGTATCCTTAAGTAAAATTTGGTGGCAATTCTAATTAACCCCTCTTCTGCCAGCACACAGACATGCACCATCCTCCCTGACTCCGAGAGTGGTCCAAACACACTTTATGGTGGCCCTTGTGCCGAGCAAACTTTACTGGCCTAACTGTGCCAGCCTAACTCCAGGTTAGGATTGTGCTCTGAAGCATCACCACTAATAACAAATGATATATGATTGATTGATTGATTGATTGATTGATTTATTTATTTATTTATTTATTTATTTATTTATTTATTTATTTATTTTGGTGGGGGGAGGAGGCAAGTTAATTAGAATTGCCACCAAATTTTACTTAAGGATCACACTCAAGGCTTATATGTTGGCAACACATCCAAAGAAATGAAAGACAAGCTAAGCATTGACATGACTAGCCACATTCTCCGTAGGGATGATTTAAGGCCAAAACACTTGTATTTAAGCCAACCTCTCAGCCATTTCTTATCTCCCCTCCTCTTTTCTCTCATCTTGGCAGGGAACTACCAACCAGACCTGCATCCTCTGGGATGAAGCTGATATGTAAGTCCAATGGGGGTTTGTTTGCTCAATTAGCCTTATGATGAAAGTGTAGTTTTGTGATCAAAGTGATGCTTTGGGGACAAACAAGGACGGGCAAAATGCATTCCCTCAAGTCTCTTATAGTCATATCCACCTCCTTCCACTTTTGTCATTCCTTTCTGTGTCTGTTAGGAAAGAGATTCTTCTAAAATTCTCTCCATTCAAGTCTGAACCCTGATTTTAAAGTTCCTTATCTTATTTTGTGAAGATAAATAAGCAGTACGTATGGGTTAGCAAGTCACCATCTTTTCTTGTCATCTTCAAACTTGGTTTAGATTGCTGTGCATACTTATATTAAGGCCCAATCCTATCCAATTTTCCAGCCCTGATGTAGCAGTCCAAATGGAGTGTGTGATGCATTTTATGGTGGAGAGGGAGTCAGGGAGCCACCTCAAGTTACCGGAATGTTCATTCGCCTACCTCAGGGCTGCATTGCAGCTGCATCAATGGATTGGGCCCTGAGCTTGCTGCCGTTTATTTTATTTTATTTTGAAGAATTTATACCCCGCCTTTCCCATGCCGAAGCAAATGCCCAAGGTGGCTTACATGGGCAGGCTAGTCTAAACCACCATTTTTCAAAGGGTTTTTTTACAACTATACAGTATTCTGCGATTCACTGAATCCTTAGTCCCAGATGTAGCCTTAACAGTGTGGTTCTCTCCTCTGGCCGTGTGACCTTGAGCTTTAGCAGGTGATTGTCAGTCCAGCCTGGACAGGTCCTCAAGGCTGGACTCTGTTCTTTTGCCGGCTGGCCTTCTCACCACATTCCCGCACTGGCTAATCAGCTCCACAGCGGCCCCGTTCTGCCACAGCAGGTACTGCAGCTTATCACAGCCTGGCATTCCGTCTCCCATCCAAAAATAGACCACAGATTCTCCTACTTGGCTTCAGGCAGTACCAGCAGCTAAACCATCAGTCCACACCTCCTGCAGTTGTCCTTACTGCTTCCCATTGTGCATAGTTGCATATGCACATGGATTAAAATACTCTACACAAAGGAATCTTGATGTGATAGCACCATCCTCTCAAGAGTTGTAGTGCACTATGATTTTAATCAGCAAATTTAACTGACAGCCCAATCCAATGCTCCCATCCAGCACCCCCACCCCCGTTGATGGAGATGCACCAAAATAGCTTGCACTGCATTCTGTGAGATGGGAGGACCAGTTACAGAGGTCTCCGTCGGGTAAGAGAAAATGTGTTCCCTTACCCAGGGATAAACCTCCACGACTTAGAGGGGTCTACTCAGATCTGCGCCAGCAAAATCGCATTTGAACCACAGGATTAGGTCCAGGAAGGGGGGTTGGGTTCGGCAGTCCCATTCCACCCTTCCCCACCCCGTCCCGCCTTCCCCACCAACTTGCCTGGGTCACTGAGCAGCTGGTCTGGCACTGTGGCCACAGGGAAGGCTGCCGTTGGATCGCACCCTCAGTCAGTGAAAAATAACACCCACAAGTGGCATTTTAATGTGTGCTCAGAGCATGATTTATAGTTTGACAGAAAACCATAGGCTGTCCTTGGATACTACTGTCAAGTGTGTGGCAGCAATTAAGAAGGCCAATTCCATACTTGGGGTAATTAAAAAAAGGGGTTGAGAATAAAACAGCTAAAATTATTATACCATTGTACAAATCAATGGTAAGGCCACGTCTAGAGTATTGTACACATATAGAGTACAGTTCTGGTCACCACATCTCAAAAAGGACATAGTGGAGCTGGAAAAGGTGCAGAAGAGAGCGACAAAAATGATTACGGGGCTGGGGCACCTCCCTTATGAAGAAAGACTGGGGCTCTTCAGTTTGGAAAAAAGGCGCCTGAGAGGGGACATGATTGAGACATATAAAATTATGCATGAAAGGGATATAGTCGATAGAGGGGTGTCCTTTTCCCTCTCTCACAACACCAGAACCAGGGGGCATCCACTGAAGTTGAGTGTTGGGAGAGTTAAAACAGATAAAAGGAAATACTTTTTTACCCAGCGGATAATTAATCTGCGGAACTCCTTGCCACAGGAGGTGGTGATGGCATCTGACCTAGACGCCTTTAAAAAGGGACTGGATGGATTTCTGCAGGAAAAGTCCATCGTGGGCTATGGCCATGATGGATTGTGCAACCTCCTTACATTAATAGTCGGCTACTAGAATGCCAGGTGCGAGGGAGTGGCAACAGGATGCAAGCATCTTATTGTCTTCTGAACTCCCTTAGGCACCTTTTAGGCCACTGTGAGATGCAAGAAGCTGGACTAGATGGGCCTTTGGCCTGATCCTGTGGGGCTCTTCTTATGTTTTTAGGTAGTACAGGGGCACACACACCGAGGAGCTGCAGAACCTACCCAATCTTGGTGCCATGATTTCTGCTCACGTCCATTTCGCCAAACCAAGCCACTGCGCTTTACTTTCTGTCTGAGAGAGAAAGCTGAGGTCTATCATCTTACATCGTGTCGTGAACCTTCAATGAAGGCGAACCTGATTGGGACATGGGCAAAGTCAGGAAACGTGGCTTCAAAACTGGAGCCCGGCAGATCAGCTTTGCACCTTTGCAACTGCCAGTCAGGGAGCTGGAGCTGGAAAGATGTTCTGTGTTCTGGGGCCAAACCTGATATTGTTCTTCCATGTGTGATTTCTGCCATGGCAGCAGCCAAAGCACCTAATGCAACTTCCCCATCTCCTCGCATCACTGTGCCTTCTTGGCCAGCAGCTGCCAATAATGCTGCGAGGGCTAGTGAACAGAGAATGTGGTGATGGAAGGTCAGCATTGTGGAGTGTGTGTGTGGGGGGGGGAGTGAAATATGCTGCTCTTGCTTTTGGCATCAGCCCTACCTTTCCATAATGTCTGATTTGGCCCATCTTAAAAGCCGTCTTCAAAGGTACAGATTGTGAGGGGCCGTCCCTCCAAACAGCCCCAAAGTCTCCTCCGTGTAAGGAGATACTTGTCCCCCTTGCCAGTGGTATTGCTGGTACTGCTTTGATACGTATCGGCAAATCAGGCCAACCACTGATCCTGCCAACCAGCGATCCTGCCAACCTCCCAGGCGCAATCTGCCCATGCTGCCTTGCCACTGCTCCATTCCACCCTCCCCACTGCCCTCCCCTCCCCCATCCCTGCACTGCTCAGAGCTGGACGTACTTCCTCTGGCGGGCATCCTCTGCTTTGACCTTCCCGATAGTAGGCTTGGAAGCTGCTCAGTTGCGACTTGCACTACAGCAGGGATGGGGACTTGAGTCATGAAAATCAGACTCAAGTTGCAAAAATCCCGTTTTTCACAACTTGCGTTGGACTCAAGTCACAGACGTCATTGACTCTGGAGCAACTTGAGACTCGTGACAGTGACTCAGGAAAGAGTCCTGACTCAAGTCCTGACTCGTGTGTGTGTGCGTGCGTGCACACGGACACAAAAATGATTTTTTTTTGCTCAAATTCTTATTTCTCAAAATGGGACGCGAGTCAAGATGACTCAAAAAATTTCCACGAGTCAAATTGCAACAGTGCACACTATGACTCGTGACTCGACTTGAGTTGTGGGGTCTCAGACTTGAGACTCGACTTGCGAAATGTGACTCTGGCACATCCCTGCTTTACGGTACATTTGTGACAGCTAATACTGGTGGCGCATGTTCTCCTGCAGTGCTGAAGGGCATAGGATTCTGCTCTATTGCTATTTCTGAGACATCTTGTCTTATCGATGAGTTTGTGCCCTGCTCAGCAAAGTCTCCCCCAGATGAAATTGTCCCAAGAAGTGTTTGGATTTCTTTTTTTTTCTTCCCTTTTTTTGAAAGAGAACTAGAAAAGAAAATCCCACAATCCATCATGTCCTAATTTGCATTTAGATGGATGTTTAAGCTGTATTGTTCGCAATGGTGCTTTGATTTAATCAATCCAGCCTGCCTGGGTGACTGCATGTCAGGAGGGTGAGCTCACCCTCCTCCTCGCTTCTGCCCCACCTTTTACATTTGCAGAGGGACAAGCTGGGGGAGCCCATTTGTGTTTTTGTTTGGGCCCGGGTGTGTGATTAATGAGCTTGGCAGGAGCTGGCAAAATTGAAAGCTGCAAGAGTGGAATGATTTGGGTTATGCTGGTGCATTTGTAGGAAGTAATTATTAACTGCTTAGCCGCACAGTTTGAGCTGATCTCTCAGCAGGTGACGTTCCTCGTCTCTCTCATCAATGCTGCGCCTCCTCTAGCGTAAAATTTGGGGTTGGTTTTACTTTGGTGGGCTGCAGAGACAGGCTGGTGTGAGTCAGTGGAGTCATGTTTGCTGTGATCAGGCAACATCCTCCCCCCTCCCCCAACATTCAACAGTTATGTAAAGGGAAAGAGAGTTTATGCCCTTTGATGCTCCCATTGGCCACTTGCTCTGGGTCCTTGCTCTGCAAGTGGTTGGCCTGAACTTGTGGAAGATCCTTCCATGCAGTTGGGCAGTGATGTCATGCAGGGGGTATGCGGGGGTACGCGAGTACCGGTTTCTAGGATTACGGCTGGCCCCGCCCATTCACCCGCCCACTCGTCGACTCCGCCCTCTGCAACGTTTGAATCTCCTGCATGTTTGAGTTGCCTGCATGTTCTCAGAGCCAGGCAGGCAGGCAGGCAGCGAGCGGAGACTTGCCTTGCCTTGCCACTGAAAAATGAGTTGCTCTGGGGTTTTAACACGATGCCAGGCCTCCTTAACGTGTTCTGGGGGTGCTGTGGAATACTGTTGCCACTGTTGGGTCAGTTTAAAATCATCTGAGGCCTCAAAAAGGGCTTTTTTCATGTCACTTCCTGCCACAACATCACTTCCGGCTTATGATGTCACTTCCGGTGGGCGGGTCCCGACACGTGCCAATCAAAAGTGAGTACCTGTTCTTAAATCATTTAGATGACACCACTGCAGTTGGGGCTTCAAACTGATTAGTGTTCCAAATGCTGCTCTGTGCATACAGCTCTCTGCATACAAATGACAAGCACACAGCCACCAGTGGCCAGGGAGCACTGGGTTCACGCAATGAGCTCTCTCTCTCTCTCTCTCTCTCTCTCTCTCTCTCTCTCTCTCTCTCTCTCTCTCTGTGTGTGTGTGTGTGTGTGTGTGTGTGTGTGTGTGTGTGTGGGAACATTCCGGTTGGAGATTCTGATTTGATAATCTGGTTTGATATTTGTTTGAAAACCTGACTTGATATTTGTTGTTTCACCCAAAGGGCAGAAACATATTGTGTTGATGGTTTTTGGTCTGCAGAAAAACACAGTTACCCATATTCAGACATAATGGGAAATGGCAACTTCTTCAAACTCATGAGAGGAAGCTTTTAATCTCCTTACGGGTGAAGGATGGGCAGGGAAGCATGTGAGTCTCAGAGTGCAATCCTAACCTGGAGTTGGGCTGGCACAGTTAGGCCAGCAAAGTTTGGCCGGTACAAGGGCCATCGTAAAGCAAATGTGGGCCACTTCCGGAGTCAGGGAGGATGGCACACATCTGTATGCTGGCCTCTTTGATTCTGAGAGCACAATCCTAACCTGGAGTTAGGCCAGCATAGCTAGGCCAGCAAAGTTTGGCTGGCACAAGGGACACTGTAAAGTATGTTTGGACCACTCGCAGAGTCAGGGAGGATGGCACATGTCTGTGTGCTGGCCTCTCTGACTCCGAGAGTGGTCCAAACATACTTTATGGTGTCCCTTGTGCCGGCCAAACTTTGCTGGCTTAACTGTGCCAGCCTAACTCCAGGTTAGGATTGCACCCTGAGAGTGGTCCAAACATACTTTACAGCATCCCTTGTGCCAGCCAAACTTTGCTGGCCTTACTGTGCCAGCCTAATTCCACTCTTTCACCTGGCCCTTGAGTTCATGGGGAGAACTCCTTATGCCAGAGGCTCCCAAAGTGTGCACTGTGCACCCCATGGTACCATGTGCCACTATGCAACCTCTTCTTCCTGTTTGCCAGCAGACAGCTGACAAACCCCTGCTGACAAACCCTGGTGAGGAACCACTGCCTTGATCCCAAATACTTGGAATCTCGAGATGCCAGAAGTCTGCATGTAGGGTAGCAAATGTGGTTCCTCGGGCACAACCTTCCAGGAAACGACCCTGCAGAAGAATCACTCGCATTAATGAGAGGGCTGACCCATCTTCCCCCACCCTCACCAATTCATCAGGGACGTTAATGTGACTCTTTTTCCTCGACACTCTAATTTCAAGAGGTGATGCCTCCAATTTTTTGGAGCAACAAGGAAACAGGAAAAAAATGGAGTGGTGGATATTCAGGGGGTTGGGGAATTTGCAGTTCAGCCTGTTCCCACTTCCTCCTTTCCAAACACTGGTGAGAGGAAACATTCTCCCCTGACCCTCCCCTCTCTGGGTGCCTAACAATGCCCAGGGTGAGCTGGCTGGCTTGTGGCATTCACTGGGCAGACACGGCCTCCATGTTGATGGAGCACGTTGCCTAGTGCCAGGCAGGCCCCACTCTTTAGAAGGGGGAGGTGGCCTCTCTCCTTCTCTGCATTGGTCCTGGGTCAGTGAGCTCAAATACCTCGCTCTACCCCCCCTTATCCACACACCCACCTCTCCCTTCCTTGAGGGAAGGAGGAGGTTCCCCCCCCCCAAGCTGTTTGGGAGGTGTCCAGTTTTCTGGCTCCTGTCGTGTCCTGGCAAAGTGGGCCTTGTTGTGTGTTTCCATGCTGACGAGTCACGGGGTTCTCTCAAAGGCCTCAGACCGGGGAGTTAGTCGGCTTTCTTTTTTGGGGGGGCGGGGGTAGTGGCAGAATTGTAGAGAGAGGGAAAGAGAGACAGGAAGGTGTCCCTGGCAGACTGGGGGAGGGAATGAATTTAGCCCCTGTCATTAAACGAGAGGCGGCCACAGGTCCCAAGAGCCAGCTGAGACGTCCGCAACAAGGGTGGGAGCCGAGGAGTGAGAAGGGGATTGAAACAGGCCTCAGCTGAGCTGGCTGGTATGATATCATCAGTACCTCCCCCCATCTTAGCCCCCCCCCCCGAATAGGAAGACAGCAGCCAAGGGCCATTGTTGACGCGGCTGACGCGGTGCTCTCTTGTGCGAGGTTTGACTGTGCGCCAGGGCAAAGCTGGGTGTCCTTCTGCGATCCAGTTGCTCCCAATGTTTCTGGGAGTGGGGGTGGGGAGCAGCATTGCACGGATTCCTGGGGTTGCTCAGAAGGTTCGTGAAAGCAGCCCTTTTGGCGCTTTTGTGCAGTAGGCGTTGCGGGAGTCTTGTGTATGTATTGGGAGCACAGATGATGCCCCACTTGCTTGGTAAAGAGGAAGTGCTCGGGGGAAAGTGGGGGCTACACACAGACGAAGGTGCAGTGTGTGGGGCTCAGCCTTGGGGGTTTGCGGGTCTCTCTGTCTCTCCCTGAGGCTCATGCATGAGATTCTTTCCATGCATGTGTTCTGTTTGAATGCAATGCATTCTTCCTTCACATGCGTGGCTGTGAAGATATCTCTCTCTCTCTCTCTCTCTCTCTCTCTCTCTCTCTCTGATTTGCAGGCAACCCCCCCCCACCCTGGTCTCCTGTTTCATCAGAGGGCAGTGAATTCATTCCACTCAGGGCCCAATCCTAACCTGGACTTAGGTTGGCACAGTTAGGCCAGCAAAGTTTGGCTGGCACAAGAGACACCGTAAAGCACGTTTGGACCACTCCCAGAGTCAGGGAGGCCAGCAAACAGATGTGCACCATCCTCTCTGAGTCCGAGACTGGTCCAAACGCGCTTTACGGTGTCCCTTGTGCCTGCCAAACTTTGCTGGCCTAACTGTGCTGGCCTAACTCTAGGCTAGGATTGGGCCCTAAGTGATATAATTGCTCCCTCTGCCCCCCTCCCCTTGTGCAGAATCCCAATATTTGAAGCTGAGGTACCTGCTGAAGTTGGGACAGGCCAGTCTTGCCTCCTCCTCCCCTTCAGCGCAGGCTGCTCAGCCCCTGGTGTAACTCTTGGGTTCCTGAGAATTCCTTCTCACAGGCAGGTTTATGATCACCCCCGTGATATAACTTACTTCCTTGAATTACAGAAACCGGTTCCTCGGCCAAGTACCTTTCCAGAACTATTCCCATTGCAGCCTGGTCAACCCATAATTGTTATGCTGGTGTCTGAAAACAGGCTGTGACTGGAGGATCCTGCCCTTTTGCCTAGGGGGTTGGTCTGAACAGCTTTTTGATATTTTCCAGTCCTTGGATTGTTACGATACTATATCACCCCACTTTCTTTGGTAGAAAATAGCTTTTTCTTTCTTTCTTTCTTTCTTTCTTTCTTTCTTTCTTTCTTTCTTT
>JAJKFI010000036.1:3270536-3294244 GCA_029204185.1 Lerista edwardsae | reverse complement strand
GAGAGAGAGAGAGAGAGAGAGAGAGAGAGAGAGAGAGAGAGAGAGAGCTGGGGCGCTGTAGTGAATAGAAGTTTGGGGATTCTGTAATCATCTCTGCCCAGCCTGGAATTCACTGATTGAATTTAGGGACAGGACTATCTTGAGTGTCACTCCACCACCATTTACAATGTGGGGATAATAATACAGTGGTCTGTACCCTGCAGGGTTACTATGATTTAGAGCAGTGGTATTCAAACCTTTTAGACAGGGACCCACTATTTAGAATGACGCTCATGTTGGGACCCACCGGAAGTGATGTCACTAACCTGGAAGTGGTGTTGTTGCAGGAAGTGACATCATCAAGCAGGAAATGCTGTCATTGTAACATAATAAAATGACACTCCTGGAATGCAAACTGGCATTCTTGGACTGCAGCAATTGCACAACCATGAAGCATCCCTGACAGAAAGCAAGATTAACAGCGCAATCCTAGAAGTCAGGTAGCACTAAGCACCAAGCAGCACCCCTGTGTCGGCGCTAAAGCTCTGAAGCCGACGCTACTCCTAAGTCTGTCCACAAGGTCGCGAGGCCCCAATTCGGGCTGCACGGTCTTCTCGGATCTGCGCCCGCTCTTTAGCAGACACAGACCCGAGGAGCACATAGGGGAGCTGGAGCCTCCCCTATGGTAAGGGTGTGCACGCTCCCTTGCTGCCGAGAGGCTCCAGCCTCTCCTAAACAGCGTCGGATATGGCACTGGCCCGTTGGCCTCGCCAGTCCGGCACTGTTTAGGATTGCGCCCTAAGACCAAATATTATGTAAAAGCACTGAACTAAAAATAAAATTTGAAAAACCCTCACTTGAAAACTCAAACTGTGAACACTCACAAAATAGCAAGAGTAGGGTCTGCAGCTTCCAAGATGGCTGCTCGCAGCTATCCGCGAATGCACCTGACATCAGGTCACGACCCACCAAGGTCCTGACCCACAGTTTGAATAACACTGATTTTGGCAATGCGCAGCAGTTTCATCAACAATCTTCCTTCATCCTCCCCCACCCCACCCCCCAAAAAAACCCCTGTATTGGAGCCCTTTTTGCTTCATGCCACTTTCCCACTCGAAATCATTTCCCCTCTGTTGCTTTTCCACCTGTGAAGGGAAAGAATGTGGAATCCCTGAAATGTTGCCTCTATGGGAGAAACACAACATTGTGCAGGAAGATCAGGAAGATCAGGAAGAGGCATTCTGAACGGAACCGAGCTGGTGCTTACCACTGACGTTCAAGCATCCTGCAAAGATTCCTAAGGTTGCTATCAGTGAACTGGATTAAGCCCATCCAACACCGAAGCAAACAGGCAACACAGTGGAAGTTCAACACCCTGTTGGAATGTTCCTGTCCTGCTGTGTTGTATTGCATGACCGCAGTCACAGCTGCATTTCTGGTGCCTACACAACCGTAATCCGCCCCTCACACGCTGGATAATCTTCCGAGTATTTAGTGAACCATATGCTTTATTTTGAGGGTGATCTGTACTTCTTGATGCGAGTGGACGTTCTCGCTGTTAATTAAGGCTTCAGACCCAAAGCTGCCGTGTGAGCTCCCTCCCTGCCCTGTGGCTAATCAGTGGATGGTTCACTAATCTAGTCCCCTGCAGAGCTTCCTTTCAGCTAGATACCATGAGCTCTGGAGACACAGATAGGCAAGGCCTCCTCCCCTTTCCTTACCTGGGCCTCCCTTCTGCCCCTTAACACATGTGCTCTTGCAAATCGGTTCCCACATTCCCACCTCAGGGCTGGGACTCCTCTGGGTGCGATTGTGAAATGAGGGTGATCTGAAATGTAGGAGTCCCTTGGCAGGCAGGTCAGCTGATCATCAACAACCCCATTTGTTCTCGTGCCCTGGCTAACTGGATCAATAGACATCTCAGCTGGTTTTGAAAGAGATAATTGAATCATAGCCGCTAATCTGATTAAGGATTGTCTCCAACCAGCACCAGGTTTGCTGCATCTCCAGCCGACCAGCCGACCAGCCTGCAGCTAAATGGTTCAACCTCCAGGGACACAGGAAGTTTGCAAAGCAACCTGTTTATTTCTTTATTTACCAATGTATTTATCCCAATGTTTTTTTTTCTTTTTTCTTTACAGCAGTATAGTGCAGGGCTGTAGTGGTGAATGTTTATGTGCTCATTATGGCCTCGTGCCCTGTAGCCACCCCCAATTGAGATGATAGCAACACACACACACACACACACACACACACACACACACACACACACACACACACCCCATAACTGCAAATTTCTTTGTTAGAGTGTGTCCTTCTCCTGCCATATGCTTGTGCTTTGAAGGCGCAATCCTAACCTCTAGTTAGGCCTGCCCAATCAGGCCAGCAAAGTTTGGCTGGCACAAAGAACACCATAAAATATGTTCGGACCACTCTCGGAGTCAGATCGGTCGGTACACAGACGTGCACCGTCCTCCCTGACAGTAAGAGTGGTCCAAATGCGCTTTACTGTGGCCCTTGCGCCAGCCAAACTTTGCTGGCCTAACTGTGCCGGCCTAACTCCAGGTTAGGATTGCACCCTGAGATTTATTTTACTTCATTTAAAGATGCTGACAATTTCATCCCAAACTCTGAATGCCTAGCAGCCTCTTGGAGGTGTGCAGTCACATTGTGCCAGGTAGCAGCAGGTCCTCTCCATTTTCATGCCGGCTCCATCAGACTCCTGGGCAGCTGGGTTTCTCCTGCAAAAGCTTGCAAAATGAGGATTGAAGCTGCCAGAGCAGCAAATAAAAATTGCTTTGGGGAATTCTTAGGGCAAGAATTAACTCTAACTTCATCTCTGAATTAATCATCGTCCTGGCAGATTTATCCCAGCCAGATGCTGACCTCAGAGCAGGGGGGAAAGACCCAGTGGTGTCATCTAAATGATTTAAGAACAGGTACTCACTTTTGATTGGCACGTGTCGGGACCCGCCCACCGGAAGTGACATCATAAGCCGAAAGTGATGTCGTGGCAGGAAGTGACATGAAAAAAGCCCTTTTTGAGGACTCAGACGATTTTGAACTGACCCAACAGTTGCAACAGTATTCCACAGCACCCCCAGAACATGTTAAGGAGGCCTGGCATCATGTTAAAGTGACCCAACAGTTCCAAAACCCCAGAGCAGCTCATTTTTCAGTGGCAAGGCAAGGCAAGTCTCCACTCGCTGCCTGCCTGCCTGCCTGGCTCTGAGAACATGCAGGCAACTCAAATGTGCAGGAAATTCAAACGTTGCAGGGGGCGGTGTCGACAAGTGGGTGGGCGAATGGGTGGGGCCAGCCGTAATCCTAGAAACCGGTACTCACGTACCCCCGCGTACCCCCTGCATGACATCACTGGAAAGACCCCAGCAGAGCAATTGCTTTCTCCCGTGAGTGGTCCCACCTATTCTGAAGGGGCCCTGAATTACACACCTTCCCAGTGTCTTAGTGATGCTCCATGGCAAGTCAACCCAGAAACAACTGAAGAGTCACATCCACCAGGACTCCAAGAGGACAGATACATTGGCAGAAGCTCTGCCTACTCACCCCTTGTCTCTAGTTAGCATCTCAGTGGTTTTGAAACCAGGTTCTAGAGAACCTTGGGAGCTTATCCTCAGTGAGAAGAAGACCAATCAGATGTGGTTCCCTGGGAGGCAGCTTCTCCGCCAAATCAGGCTTCCCCTCTAATGTGCAGATGCAAAAGTACGCCTTGGCCTCTACTTTTGGAATTCTCCGCACTCACATTTCTCTACCAAATGTTCACATTCCAAATTACCTGGTTATGATTATGAAGTGGAAACCATGCATTAGAAATCATCCAGTGTTCCATTTGTTTTTTTAAAAAAATTGCTATTCTGAATTTTTTACAGAACAGTGTACCGGTTGCTATTTTTATTTTTCATGAGTCTCTAGCCCTTCTTGAGAATGCAAAGTGTTCCCAGGGCTCAGTCCTAACCTGGAGTTACAAGTCACTTGTGCCAGCCCAGGAGTGTTGCCAAGGGGCCACAAAGCACCTTTGCCCCACTCTCGGAGTCTGGGAGGGTGGCACACGGATGTGTGGCACTCCTAGACTCCAACAGTGGTCCAAGCGTACTTTACAGTGTGTTTGCAGCACCCCTGGGCTAGCACCAGTGACTTGTGCTGGCCTCATTCCAGGTTAGAATGCTGCCCCCATTGTATGCTCCTATTGTACTTCCATCAACTGACCTATAAGACAAGTATGCTGTATCCCCACTGTGCAGCCTGGGAACTGGGGCTGAGAAGATACGGCTCTTTTTATCTATTCTAGGGAGCTCATGGGAAAGGCAAGATTCAAAGCTCAGTGCAATCATTTGTACAATCGCATCAAGATTAGAATTGAGCCCCAAATCAGCATCGATCAGAATTGCAGGGAAGGGGGGATGAGATTATGGGCAATTTCAGGGAGAACAATGAACTTTTCACAGCACTGAACTGCTCATTCTTGGCACTTGGCATTTCCATGAAAGTGTTATTTTGCGGCCACTGATGTTGTCAGCAGCACATCGTTGCAGAGCGTCATGTGGTCTGTGTGCCAGGTGGCAGCAGGCCACTTTTCCGTAAGTCCCTGGGATGTAGTTGATGATGATTCAGAATATTTGTATGCTGCTTTTCAACAGAAACGAAAGTGGTTAACAGAGCAAATCAAATAATTGGATGGTTTCATGCCCCCTCTCTACCCCCCCCCCCAAAAAAAAACCAGGAAACCACAACTAGAAAAGACACTGTGCTCATTATGACCTCCTGCCCTGTAGAGAGACACCCCCCTCCCGCTAAATTATAAGAAGATCCCTGACTAAAAAAGTACCTCTTTGCCCAGTTGAGAGGGGCAGGATGCTAGATCTGAGATGTAATGGAAAGAAACATGGCAGTGGTTGCTGCTGAAGGGAGTTTGGCAACTGACATTTGCTGAGATGTCAGTGGAAATGTTTTGTGAAGTCTTAAGGAGTTCCCACTTCTGGAAGTGACAGCACACCTGGTTTTAATGGTGGGAGGAAACCAACTTCCTCCCACCAGCAGCTCAGGGTGGTGTGCACAGTTCCTCTCTTTCTTTTGGCCACTAGTGTCAAGCTCAGCTTGTTGCCCCCTAACGCTTGTTGTCTGCTGCACTTCTTTAGCTACGCCCCTGGATTTTACAGATTCTCCTGGTTCAACAAGAGGTCAAGAGGTGTGGAAAACAGAACTTGGCAGTGTCTTGAAATAGAACACATAGGTGTATCTACATGCCTGCGCATGCACAGTCCTGGAACAACCACATCCATGGCTCTTGCTTGTGCACACAGTCCTCATCCAGCTAGGAATTCAAGACGTGGAGGTCTGCTTCCATGCAGGTCTTTCCCTTAAAGGGAAATCCACCTCCACCACCCTTGACCAATGCAAGCCGCTTGCATTGGCCGAGTGTTGTCATGCGTGTGCTGTAAAGCACATGCGTGCCAATGCAAAGTGCACTGTGCCAACGCAAGCTGCTGCGTTAACACAATTGCACCAGAGTGAGCTGCCAGTATGTTGCCCCTGCGACGGCCAGGTTCGGCCAGAACAGGGGCTTTACTGGGCAGAGGGAAGGCAGGAGCGGAACTGGGTGTCGGAGGGGATTCTAGCAGGCGGGGCAGTCTGGGGAGAGGGGTGGAGCCTGAACGCAGCCCTTAGGCCACATCCCAAGACCTGTCCCTGTGCCTTGCAGCTCCGATTTGGAGCGCATGGCCTGCGCAGCGCACACGGCTAAACAGCAGGCGCAGATCCAAGCAGGTCCATTGGGGCAAACAAACGTGCCCTTGCCCCCTGGAGGCTCCAGCCTGCTCCTAACCTGTACTGGATACTGCATAGGCCTGCTGGCCTGCCTGATTCAGTGCGGGTTAGGATTGCACCTTGTTGGATTCAGGTGACTGGGGGAATGTCCAACGTTCCAGTACTGACGCAGCGGCAACGCAGCCCCAAGGGAAGCGGACGCTTCTTGAGGAGGCCCCTGGGGCTCCCCGTGGCCGTTCCCAATGGGTAGACCTGGGCTCACGTGGGGGCGCACTTCTATTGGGTGCCCCGGGCGCCATTTTGATTAGGTCTGCCCCTGCCCGGGACTGCTCCTCCTCCGCAGAATGCAGCACACACCAATTGCTAGGATGACATCCGCAGGAAGGTGAGGTTGGATTGAGCCCTGAGCAGGGTTGGTCCTCCTCCTCAGAGCATCAGGGGAGTGCTGTTCCGAGAGCTGAAAGAGGCGTACGGCTTCTTCTCAGATCTGTGGATCAAACAGAAGGAATCCTTTAAAAAATAAATTTCCTTTCCTTCAATGATGTTTGACTCAACAGCCTCTGCGAACTTTGACTCGGGATAATTGGCTTCAAAAGCTGCTCAGGGTGTTTTCATTTGCTTTGATAATATTGAGGAGCCGGAGGAGGAGGAGGCTCCGAGGGATTCTTAGAAGGGCGAACGTTGGCCACTGTTAATGAAATGGCAAGACTGAAAGGAGGGGTGGGGCTGAGGAAGCGTGTTACTTGAGGAGGCTTTGGGAGCGTTTGCGTTTCAATTGCTTTCACTTTGGATGAATAGAGAGAAGTTCCCTGTAAATAAGTTTACCCCTGCTAACTGGGCAAGAGGCACTTTTTCAAGTGGTGTCCTCTTATATTCAGCAGGGGGAGAGCAATTGTCCCTCTTCACCCCAGCACAGTGTCTTTCTCGTGGCTGTTGCTGGTGGTGTTCTCCATTCTTTTTATTTAGATTGTGAGCCCTTTTGGGACAGGGAGCCATTTAACTTTAATGTTATTATTTGCCTGTAAACCACTTTGTGAACTTGTGTTGAAAAGCGGTATATAAATACTAGTGATTGATTGATTGATTGATTGATTGATTGATTGATTTTATAAATCAGATTGATAAAAACGAACGTTCTGAGATAGGTGGAAAAGAGTGAGGACTGACCCAGTATTTGAAATGCTTTTGTAAGAACATTGACTGAGTGCAATCCTAGCCAGCAGTTAGGCCAGCAAAGTTTGACCAGCACAAGGGACACTGCCAAGTATGTTTGGACCACTCTCGGAGTCAGAGAGGCCAGCACACAGACGTGCGCCACCCTCCCTGACTCCGAGAGTGGTTCAAAAGTGCTTTACGGTGTCTCTTGTGCCAGGCAAACTTTGCTGGCCTAATTGTGCCGGCCTAACTCCAGGTTAGGATTGTGCCTATGATGCAATCATCATATCATCTGATGTGCAGATGATCTGTCTGAATTTGGACCCCAATTGGGATTGCACCTGCGTCTAGCCCCTGCCATCCCTATGACCCAAACAGCACTGAAACTGCCTGGCCTGTGATCTTCCGGATCTCTCCCCTCTCCCTGCTGCCTCCTTGCCTGACTCCTGCTGTTCTGGTGACAGTAACAAATGGGAGACCAGAAGGAAGGGAAGGCTGCACCTCTCCCTGTAGCACCTGGCGCACCGCAGTGCAGCATGCCAGGCCTTGGGAATGCAGGGACAGGACCATTGCATTGCATGCATCCCATTTACCAAAATATCTCGACTTAGGTTGTGCAGGATGCAAACGTGACTCCCAGCTGGGAGAGAGAAGCTGTGGAAACGGCTGGGTGGGGCGGGGCCATCCTGCAGTTTTCTTGCTTCCTCCTTGTGCCCAACATCATTTGGTCTGTGGCAACCCAGAAAATGTTGTCAATTCTATTGTGAGCCCACGTATGATGTGACGATGCCATGGACTCCTGCACAGAGAAACGGGGCAGGGGCTAAAAAGTTGTAATACTTTCTGCTCCCAACTTCCACTTCTATGCCGAATCTACCTTCTGACCCCTGGTCCTGAAGAACTTGGGGGACAGTCCTGGCCGGCCCCCCTTCCTGTTCCCTCCCACCTCTTTCATAAACGCCTTTCCCCATCTCGGCTACCCCGTCTTCTGGACAGCGGCTGAGTCCTGCTCTCTCTCCCCTCCTTCGTCTACTCCCTCCGGCTGGCCTCTTTACAGCACGGCAGAGGTGATTAGGCATGACAACGAGGCTTTAAGGATCAGCTTCAACTAATCGCCCCCTCCCCAGCCCTGCCCCCAAGCAGCTCTCATCCCTTCTGTGTGACTCAGGAACAGAACACTGTCTCTCAGTCCCCATCAACCCCATCTCTTGTATGACCTCAGCCTGCAGGGTAGGCATTCTGTGTTGTAGGTCCTGAGGCCTCTGGATCTCTCCATGCAGCCCCCGGACGCGGAATGCCTCAACAGCCTCCCCAATCCTCCCCATATCAGTGCAAGCTGCAACGCTTTACTTTTTTACCCAGCAGGTAATTCATCTGTGGAACTCCTTGCCACAGGAGGTGGTGATGGCATCTGGCCTAGGTGCCTTTAAAAGGGGATTGGAAAGATTTCTGGAGGAAAAGTCCATCGCGGGCCACAGGCCGTGATGGGTTGTGCAACCCCTTATGTTAGAAGCAGGCTACCTCAGAATGCCAGGTGCAGGGGAGTGGCCACAGGATGCAGGCATCTTGTTATCTTGCATGCTCCCTGAGGCATCTGGTGGGCCACTGTGAGATACAGGAAGTTGCACTAGATGCACCTTTGGTCTGATGCAGGGCTAGATGCAGGGCTCTTCTTATGTTCTTAGGATAGCAAATTCTGTTTTATTTACCTCATATTTACCTCAAAGGTTTACCTCAGAAATTTACCTCAGAATGCCAGATGCAGGGGAGTTGTCTCGTGTGCTCCCTGAGGCATCTGGTGGGCTGCTGTGGGATACAGGAAGCTGGACTAGATGGGCCCTTGGTCTGACCCAGCATAGGGGCTCTTCTTACGTTCTTCTTCCCACTTCCACAAGCCAAGAAACAGATCTTTCCCCTCCTTACTGCACACCTTGCGCACTGCTGTGAAGGGCAGGACTTCCAGTTTCATTTACAGGGACAGTGCGAACGCGTGTGTCACCTTCGCATCTGCCAACTCAAGACAACAGTCAAGAAATCTCGGGGTTCCTTAGCACACGTGTCCAGAATCCAACCTGAAAGGCCTTGTGTTCCCCTCAGGGCTTCCCTCAAGGGCTGCAGCAGTGTGGCAGGACTGGATGGGCTTAGGGCTCAGTTTCAGAACCAGACCGGTTGAGACTGGGGAGGGGGCGTTTGCCGATCGGCTGAGTTTTGTTTTAAATGCAGTCACTGCGGACTCCCAATTTGAACTGGGGCCCTGTGCTTCGGAGAGGGGGGATTTTGCCAATGATACCTGCATGCGTCCCGTCCCCCCCGTAGGGGCAACACTTGGGGAGGGGGCAATTCAGAGCAGGAAAATGGCACGGCGGGAAAGTAACTCCCCAGCACCACAGATTCCATTTGGACAAGAGAGCCAAGCAGCTGCATTCATAAGAACATAAGAAGAGCCCTGCTGGATCAGGCCAAAGGCCCATCTAGTCCAACTTCCTGTACCTCACAGCGGCCCCACCAGGTGCCCCAGGGAGCACATGAGACAACAAGATGCTTGCATCCTGTGGCCACTCCCTTGCACCCGGCACTCTGAAGTAGCCCACCACCTTTGTAAGGAGGTTGTACAATCCGTCATAGCCTATAGCCCACGATGGACCTTTCCTCCAGAAATCCGTCCAATCCCCTCTTAAAGGCATCAAGACCAGATGCCATCACAGCCACCTTCCCTAATTTGCCAAAAGCAAGGAATGAAAGTCATATACAAGAAGGAGTGTTTGTATATAGCTCTGTTCACTTATGACTCCCCCCCCCAAAAAAAACCCCACAAATAAATCTCCAGTGAATGTGTGGGGGGAAAGTGGAGGCATGCCTGCAGGCCACACTCTCTAATGTCTGCACATGTACTAATGTGTGCAAGGAGCCAAGGCATGTGCAACTCATGGTGGGTTTGAGAGAAGGAGAGAGGCAATTCAGGTGCCTTGTCCACTTTTTATTCTGGAGGGACTCTGTGCCTTTAGTAGCTGCATCACAGCCAGAAATTCAATAGGTACAGCTTTTTCCATTGTTGTAGCTGCCCAGTGGGCAGCTCTGTCAGCTACCTCCTAAGAACATAAGAAGATCCCTGCTGGATCAGGCCAAAGGTGCTTCCTGCATCTCACAGTGGCCCACCAGATGCCTCAGGCAGCAAACAAGACAACAACATGCCTGCATCCTGTCGCCACTCCCTTGCACCTGGCATTCTGGAGGTAGCCTGTTTCTAAAATAAGGAAGCTGCACATACCCTTCATGGCTTGTAACCTGTGTCAGAATTTTCTTTTAGAAATCTGTCTGATCCCCTTTTAAGGGCACCTAGGCCGGGCACCATCACTATATCCTGTGGCAAGGAGTTCCACAGATTAATCACAAGCTGGGTATTTCCTTTGGTGTTTCCTTTGGTGTGTCCTAACTCTCCTACTCCTCAACTTTAGTGAATGTCTAGTGGTAGTCTGAGATAAGCTGGTTGCCAAAAAAAAAAAAAAAAAAGTGAAATGGAGAATTTCTTCATTTTAGACTCTATGCGCTCCCATAAGAGGGAGAATACGAGAGAGAGAGAGAGAGAGAGAGAGAGAGAGAGAGAGAGACAGACAGAGAGAGAGAGAGAGAGAGAGAGTTAAAACAGATAAAAGGAAGTACTTTTTTACCCAGCGGGTAGTTAATCTGTGGAACTCTTTGCCACAGGAGGTGGTGATGGCATCTGGTCTGGATGCCTTTAAGAGGGGATTGGATGGATTTCTGGAGGAAAGGTCCATCGTGGGCTATAGGCCATGATGGGTTGGGCAACCTCCTTGCATTAACAGTAGGCTACTTCAGAATGCCAGGTGCAAGGGAGTGGCAACAGGATGCAAGCATCTTGTTGTCTCATGCCTCCCTGGGGCACCTGGTGGGCCGCTGTGAGATACAGGAAGCTGGACTAGATGGGCCTTTGGCCTGATCCAGCAGGGCTCTTCTTATGTTCTTATGAGAACCTAAAACATAATGTGAGGGTGAGTTTAAACACATCATGCCAGTGCCCTCATCCGAGAGCCAGAATTGGCTGCAGCCTCCCAGGAGAAAACGCGGGTCCTGCCCCCTGCCATGCGCAGCAGTGCTGAGCATCCCCTGACTGTGGCGTGGGTGGGGCGGGGGTGGAGGGGCAGCCACACTTCACTCTGAGCGTGGGAAGGCTCTGGGTACGTGTGTGTGTGTCAGCGAAGGGGTGGGCTGGGTGGGGGGAGCAGTCTCTGCCTGGCGCTGTTGGTGGCAAGGGCGATGTGTCAGAGTCTGGGTGTTTTGACATTATGCGCGAGTGTCTTCATGCAAGTAATGCTGAGATATTAGTGTATGTGATGATGATGATGATGGGAGAGGGCAAGGAGGAGGATGCGGAGTGTGTGTGTGTGTGTGTGTGTGTGTGTGTGTGTGTGTGTGTGAGGGACGGTCTTCACAAGTTGCACTTGTGGCGCACGTGGGGAGGAAAGTGTGTCATGCAACGAGGACGCATCCCTTGGTGAAGAAAAAGGGAGCAGGCCGGGGGGTGGGGGGGAGTGCGCCAGATGTGTGTGGGGACTGTGTCATCTGTGAGTAGGTGGGAGAGCTGCGTCTGTCCGCTCAGCCTTGTCTCCTGACACGGGGGCTGTGTGTGTGTGTGTGTGTGTGTGTGTGTGTGTGTCAGCTGCGGGCCATTGGCCATTGGGGAGGGGGAGGCTCTGAGCGTGCCACGGCAGCGTTGGCAAGAGCGTGCGCGAGGAGTGGCGCCGCGGGTCAGAAGTTCACACCTGAGGGGCGCTTCGGAGGAGGAGGAGAAGAAGAGCGGGTGCTCCAGAGAGGGTCTTCCTGGGCCGCAGGGTGGGTCTCAGTGGGGACGAAGCGGGGCCTTGTGGGGGCCAGGGGTGATGATGCGCCCGAGGCGGGGGAAGGTGCCGCGTGTGGCTGTTTCATCATGTGTCACTGAAGGGGTGTTGTTGTAAATGGGGGGGGGAGCCAGGCACGTGTTCGGAGGACAGGGAGGGCTGGCTGTCGCCGCGCTGTTTTTCCGCTGGCGATGTGTTGGTGATGCTTGTTTTCTTCTCTCCCTCCCGTCCTTCCCTCTCGCTCCCTCCCTCCCTCTGCTCCGCGCTCCCCCTCCCCCCGCTCTTCGCAGACCCTCCTCCTCCTCCTCCTCCTCCCCCCCCTCCGCCTCCTCGCCCCCCTCCTCCTCCTCTCAGCTCGGCGCCTGGACCTGGCGTGGCTGCCGAACAGTCCCGGTCGACCCTTTCCGAACCAAATGCCTCTGTGACCGGATCTCCACCTTCGCCATCTTAGCCCAGCTCACTGCCGACATGGTAAGTGCCGCCCGCGGGGGAGCGTCCCGGCCGCGGGCGGGAGGACGGAGAGGACCCCCGGAGCGCGGCCGAGGCAGCCGGCCGGGGCACGGCGCGGCGGTGTGGCAGGCGATGGTGGCCAGGCAGGCTGGGTGTGCGCGCCTGCCTGCGTGTCTGGGGCTCTGTGCACGGCCGGGGGACCCTGTGGGCAGCGGCTGCACAGAGGGAGAGGGAGAGAGATCGAGATCTGGCGCTGTGTGTGTGTGTGTGTGTTTATATAGCTGTGCATTCCAAGTAGAATCACAGGCAATTTGTTCATGTCTTTGAAAATCTGTGGCCACAATAATAGTAGTAATAATAGTAGTAATAATAAACCCAGCCAGCCCCAGATTGTTGCTGCATTGAAATGCCACCCTTGTGTCTTCCATGGAGGTCGGTCTGCAAGGTGCCTTTTCATCCCTGCCGACCACCACCGCGTGCTCCTACCTGAGCCCCTTCCTCACTCCTGTCGAATGTCATTTGGGCAGCGAGGGAGGGGCTGGGGGAGGGGGCCTGTCGCTGTGATTGTGCCGGGGCTGGGGCCTTGCATACTGGATTTGAATAGCAAGGCTGGTCGGCTACCTAGCGGAACCCTTGCAAGAATGTGGTTGGTGCTTTAACTCTTTCTTAGCAGCTGGCTTGTGGTTTCCTAATATAATCCCCCGGGGACTCTTCTCCGGGCAATTCCTTCTGCCATTCCTGAGCGCTGGCATAGCTTTGATGTGGGCCACTTTGATGCTTTTTCAGTCGCGCTTTGAAATGGGGCCCAGCTTGCCCATTGGTGCTTGCGAAAGCATTGCCTCTTGTCCTTCTGCAAAAGTCCGGGGATTCTTGGGAAAAGCCTGATGGCAGCCACTTGGGGGTTGGTCATCAAAGTGATTGTGGTTGGATTTTTGTAAAACAAGAAGGAGAAGCATTTTGTTTCAGCCGGCCCCTTGAAACCGTTTGCCCAGGTTTTGCACAGCCTTTGTGGCAAAGGCTTCGAGATGCTTGCATGATCTAGGATCACCTCCCACCGTTCCCTCCAGGCTGGGTGGCCACCATCTCAGGCTTGAGGGCTAGCAAGGCCCTTCCAGTAAGGGACTGGTTCCGCCCCCTCTCTTGACAAAGAGTGGCTCATCACAGGAAAGGGAGGGGAAAGAAGAAAGTGGGGGCAGTGTGCGGGGGGGGGGGGGGTTACGACAGGTTTCCCAAGATGAAGGTTTGGTTTATTATTAGAAACACTAATGTATTTGGTCCACTAGTTGCCATGGAAACATCAGCACTGAAGTGGCTTTAAAGATGCAGTGTTGTCTGTGCTTGCCTAAGCCCAAAGAAGGCCCAGATTCTCACACCTTTCTGAAATCTCTGGCCAGACAAGGAGGGGAAAGGTGTGCGCGGAACGTGGCTCTTCCGAGAAGCAGCGTCTTTAGAGAGGGGCGGAGCTGAGAAGGAGGAAAACGGCTTTTTGAGTTGATGCCCTAACTTAGCTTAGAGTCCATCCTGATGTAGAAATTCAGGAAAGTTGCTGGTTGGCCAAACTGATCGTAGCTTCTTCATATCCCAATTTAAACAGTAGCATACCCATCCTCTCCATTTTCCCCTTACTAGCCTTAGGGCACAATCCTAACCTGGAGTTAGGAGGCACAGTTAGGTCAGCAAAGTTGGGCCGGCACAAGGACCACTGTAAAGTGCATTGGACCACTCTCAGAGTGGTCAGCCGTGCACCATCCTCCCTGACTCTGAGAGTGGTCCAAAGGCACTTTATACTGTCCCTTGCACCAGCCAAACTTTTCTAGCCTAACTGTGCCAGCCTAACTCCAGGTGAGGATTGCGCTCTTAAGGAGTAACCATCCCTGATTTTACTCACTTGTCCTATGCATCTTATAAAATGCTCATACTTCCGCCACAACCGCACAAATTTAACTCCTTCAATATACCCCCATTGCAGACTTTGCTGTCACATAACTCTGCCAGATTATGTGACTTCCTCACCCCCAACTCCCAGCATACTCTCGCTGGGCTTGGGCATGTCTCAGTCCTCTTACTCAAACTTAGCACTATCCAAAGTGTAGCAACACTAGGTTTTTCGGGGTACCCATAGGAAGACACCTGCCTCTACCACATAACATGTGCATGTGCTTACTTTAAAAAAAACAAAAAAAACCCTCTTTGAACATGTAATTTATAAACAAGACATGTGGACAAACCTGTGTTTGCCAGCACCTCTCTCGGCAATGTAGACTGAGGCATAGATGTGTGCATTCATTCTCAACATGAATTGAATTAGCTTCAAATTGGGTCTACCTATACCCTAGTGTCATTTATTCCAAAATAAATTTGTCATGCAATAATGGGAGTGAAGGGGATGGGCATTGTTCTGAACCTCCCTTCATTTAAAGCCAAATTGTCCTTCAATTTGTCACGCGTGGCCCAAATTCCCCCACGTAACCCCCTCAGTGTGGCAATTATTGCCCTCTTGCCTCTGGGCGCAGCACTGGAGGAAGAGTAAGAGAAACACTTTTATTCAGGAGGTGGAAAAAAATGAGCAGTACAATGGATTAAAATAAGAACGAAATTTTAAAAAGAATTAAACAAATAAAAAATAAATACAATAAGATAAATACAAAATGTTGTTTTAATAAAACATGTTATTCTGTACTTTTATTGTACAGGTGGGCCCCTGTATCCGTGCTGTATCCATGGTTTATTATCCACAGATTGGGGGCCCCTCTTACCTTCCTTTATTCTTCCTTTGGGTTGCTAAAATGTCTTCTTACCGGGGAGACCCTGTACTTAACATTTGTTGTTGTTCAGTCGCCAAGTCGTGTCCGACTCTTTGCGACCCCCTGGACCACAGCACGCCAGGCCTCCCTGTCCTCCACTAGCTTCCTGAGTTCACCCAATTTCATGCTCATCGCCTCAGTGACACTGTCTAACCATCTCATCCTCTTCCGCCCCCTTCTCCTTTTTCCTTCAATCTTTCCCAGCATGAGGGTCTTTTCTAAAGAGTCCTCATGAGGTGGCCAAAGTATTTGAGCTTCAGCTTCAGGATTTGTCTTTCCAGGGAGCAGTCAGGCTTGACTGCCTGGATTGACTGATTGGATTGACCGTAGGATTGACCGATTGGATCTCCTTGCAGTCCAGGAGTCCAGAGTCTCAAGAATCCAGTCTCAAGGGTCTTCTCCAACACCATAATTCAAAGGCATCTATTCTTCGGCGCTCTGCCTTTCTTATGGTCCAGCTCTCACAGCCATACATTGCTACTAGGAAAACCATAGCTTTGACTATGCGAACCTTTGTTGGCAGGGTGATGTCTCAGCTTTTTATTAAGTTGTCTAGGTTCGCCATAGCTTTCCTCCCAAGAAGCAAACGTCTTTTAATTTCATGGCTGCAGTCACCATCTGCGGTGATCTTGGAGCCCAGGAAAATAAACTCTGACACTGCTTCCATTTCTTCCCCTTCTATCTGCCAGGAAGTGATGGGAGTGGTTGCCATGATCTTAGTTTTTTTTTAATGTTGAGCTTCAAGCCCATTTTTGCACTTTCCTCTTTCACCCTCATCAGAAGGCTCTTTAGGTCCCTCTTATCCACAATTTCAGGTAACTGCAGGGAGGGAGCCCAGGAATGTAGCCTCCATGGACACTGGGTCATACTTGTATATATAAAGTAAGTTTTTTTCTTTTTTTTAACACCCCTATTCAGATGGAGCCAGGACAGATCTCCTTCTCTCCCCTACAGTTGGACATTCCTTGAATGCCCATTTGTACTCACTAGAACCACCCTCTAGGCAGTCACTGGAAAATCTGAACAGGCTGTATGTGTAGACTATGCATGTGAGAGGGAACCGTGGAGGTGTAGCATTCCCACATGTGTGGAAGAGCCTGTATGTTTATACCCGGCAGGATCCGTAGGGCACTTGCATTTCATGCTAGTATGGAGTTCTGGCCAATCTGCAGTGAATCTCTTTGTGCTTCTCTTGACGATTCATGTGTGTCCCATTTTTAATCAGGCATTGTTCAGAAACTGTTTGGATGAATGGGTGTTTGGGGTTCTGGAAAGCAGCTACTGGGGGTGGGTTATGGGACAGCAAAGTTTATAGCAGGGGTACGTTGAGAATTTAGTTTGTGTGGTCATAAGAACATAAGAACATAAGAAGAGCCCTGCTGGATCAGGCCAAAGGCCCATCTAGTCCAGCTTCCTGTATCTCACAGCAGCTCACCAGGTGCCCCAGGGAGGCATGAGACAAAAAGATGCTTGCATCCTGTTGCCACTCCCTTGCACCCGGTACCAGTAGCCCTCCACCTTTGTAAGGAGGTTGCACAATCCATCATTGCCTATAGCCCACGATGGACCTTTCCTCCAGAAATCCGTCCAATCCCCTCTTAAAGGCATCAAGACGATGCCATCACCACCTCCTGTGGCAAAGAGTTCCACAGATTCACCGGCTGTGTAAAAAAGTACTTCCTTTTATCTGTTTTAACTCTCCCAACCCTCAGTTTTAGCGGATGCCCCCTGGTTCTGGTGTTTTGAGAGAGGGAAAAGAACATCCCTCTATCGACTCTATCCCTTCCATGCATAATTTTGTATGTCTCAATCATGTCCCCCCTCAGGCGCCTTTTTTCTAGGCTGAAGAGCCCCAAACGCTGCAGTCTTTCTTCATAAGGGAGGTGCCCCAGCCCCATAATCATTTTTGTTGCTCTCTTCTGCACCTTTTCCAGCTCCACTATGTCCTTTTTGTGGTGCGGCGACCAGAACTGCACACAATATTCCAGGTGCAGCCTTACCATCGATTTGTACAATGGCATGATAATATTGGCTGTTTTATTCTCAACCCCTTTTTTAATGACCCCAAGCATGGAATTGGCCTTCTTAATTGCTGCCGCACACTGGGTCATAGGGTAACATGAAAACAGCTTTCAAGCAACAACACCCCAATATGGAGATACAGTACTATTATTAGTACATTTATTAGCTGCCTTTGAGGAATAAGGACATAATGAATGGAATGAACAACTCGGTCCACTGTGTTGGTGTGAGAAAAGGCTGATCATTGTTCTAGTCCTCATTTATTACTTGTTTGGGCTTTGAACTTTGATATTCAACATTGTGTGCCTATGCATGCCTTACTGTTTCAGTCTTGCACAGGGGATGGGTGAGCTTCCCCTGGTCTTGTTAAGGCAAATTGGATTGGGTTTAGGGCTGTGAACCCCCTTTCCTGCTCCTGCCTAGTGCAAGACCTTCCACTAAAAAACCTGCCTTGATGCAATGTATGGCCTGAGCAGCTGCACTCAGGGTGTGCAAAACAGACTGGGAAAACTGTCAAACTGGGTACAGCGGCTGAAGGAGAAGCTGGTGGTTCGCTGGGCAATTTATACATGGTTTAGACCATTTCAGCCTCAGAGCAACTCTGACAGTGAGTGGTCCAAGATGAACTCCTGGGTGACTGGTCCAGACGCTCCCTGGGGCATCTGGTGGACCACTGTAAGATTCAGGAAGCTGGACTAGATGGGCCCTTGGCCTGATCCAGCAGGGCTTTTCTTATGTTCTTATGACTCTCAATTGGCATCTTCCTAGTGCATCAAAATCTCTGTTCAACACACCACAGTGTTTTAAGGGCGCTTGGAAGATTTCGCTTGGAATTATTTTAACATTCTTACCAAAGTTTCATCTTGATAGTTTTAATGATAGTAAGCTGATTCATTATATTTAAGAAACTGGGTTTAAAAAAAAAAAATCACAGATGCTATATGATTAATCCAACATGCAGTGGTCTGTCATATTCATCAGTGAGTAATCATTGATATGAATTGTCTCAATTGTGATAGGAATGTTCACACAGTGATTGTAAATAAGAGTAGTCATACAGTATTATTTGTGGAAGACCTAACTTTTCACTTTTTTTTCTTTTAAGATTTTGAGTAGGAAGGACCTGAGGTTGTAGTTTGGGGGGGGGGGACGACAAACGAACAAGTTATTCAGTATGAATTCAACCAGGATTCAGTGGTATTCAGTATTCAGAGTACAGTAAAAACATGAAGAGGCACTTTTTCAAGTGGTGTCCTCTTATATTTAGCAGGGGGAGAGCAATTGTCCCTCTTCACCCCAGCACAGTGTCTTTCTCGTGGCTGTTGCTGGTGATGTTCTCCGTTCTTTTAGATTGTGAGCCCTTTTGGGACAGGGAGCCATTTAACTTTAATGTTATTATTTGCCTGTAAACCGCTTTGTGAACTTTGTGTTGAAAAGCGGTATATAAATATGATTGATTGATTGATTGATTGATTGATTGAAGAGGTGAAAAAAAAATCATGATTCAAAATAGTGTTGCACAGAGCATAGAACATATTGCATAATAAAGCTATGAAAGACATTGTGCAGAATCCACCCATAGGACATACAATAGTATTATATGGATTTGCAAACTTCTGCTTTGCTGTTCATTGTTTTTTATGTTTACATGTATCTGCTATGCACATAGAAACTTCACAACATGCCGGGGATAAGCCTTGTTTTAAGGAACTGCAACAATAAATTGGATGCACATGTAGATGCACACCCTTGGCTTTTGGTGAGATGTGCATTCTCATAATCTCATAAACTATCTCACAAAAGAGATTGCACATCCAGCTCCTTTTCTGTTTTGCTGGTGCAAAGCAGATCAGAGGGAAGGCGGGTTCGGAGTAATGCACTAGCTAGCCCCAGTGCACTATCTCAATTGAAAATCAAACCTGCCAGATTACTGCCACATCCCTAAATACTGCCGCTAAAAGACACTTTCTAAATACAGTTGTGCTAAGTAGGCAGCAGGGCAGACTTCCAAGCGTTGCTGCCAGTGGCTTCAGCCACCTTTATCTACAATCAAAACTTTCATCCTCGTCTTCTTTATTGTCACTGAATTCATCATCAGTCAGTTTCCTTTTCCATTTTCTGCAAGCTGCAGTAGATGGCCAGGAAGGCTATTCTTAGCTGCACATAATAGTTTGTCAATGAATGGGATCTAAACGGAAGTTACTGAAGCTCATCGGAAACAATTGCACTTCAATATATCATCTTCAAAAAAAAAAATGCATGTACAGCACACCCTCGCTTGTGAAGTGTGTACAAGAGTTTATTTTGCTGCCAATGTGTAGGCTCTCTTCGTCAATGCATCAGTATTATGTTGGACTCTTCCTCCAAAGATTTCAGGGAAATGTCATAAAGACTATTGTCCTGCTCTGAATGGGGTTGCACTCCCTTTGAAGGAGCAGGTCCGCAGCTTGGGGGTTTTCCTGGATCCACAGCTACACCTGGAGTCCCAGGTGGTGGCGGTGGCCAGGGGAGCCTTTGCTCAGCTTCGGCTGATTCGCCAGCTGCGGCCGTACCTGAGCTGTGCGGACCTGGCCACAGTGACCCACGCCCTAGTGACATCTAGATTAGACTATTGCAATGCGCTCTACGTGGGGCTGCCTTTGAAGACGGTCCGGAAATTACAACTAGTACAGAACGCGGCGGCTCGGGTGGTTGCTGGGGCACGTCGGTTTGACTCTGTCGAGCCGTTGCTTCGGCGACTACACTGGCTGCTGGTTCTGTTCCGGGCCAAATTCAAAGTGCTGGTTTTGACCTTTAAAGCCCTTTACGGCTCGGGTCTGGGGTATTTGAGGGACCGCCTCCTCCCATATAATCCTACCCGTACTCTTAGATCATCTGGAGGGGCCTTTTTGACTGTGCCGCCACCAGGAGAGGTGAGAGGGGTGGCGGCCAGGAAGAGGGCCTTCTCGGTGGTGGCCCCCCAACTTTGGAATACCCTCCCCTTCGAATTGAGAACTGCTCCCTCTTTGTTAACATTTCGGCGGGGGCTGAAGACCTTTTTATTTCAAAAAGCTTTTAACTGTTGACAGGCTGGCTGGCTGGTTTTTACACTTTTATATCTTGATTATATCTTATGATCCACGGGGCTTGTTGTTTTTTAAATTTTTAAATTGTATTGTTTTAGTATTGTTTTTAAATTGTTTTTTAATGTTAAATTCTGTATTTTATTGTGTCTTTTGTTGTAATGCCGCCTTGGGTGCCATCGGGCAGAAAGGCGGGATATAAATCCAATTAATAACAATAACAATAACAATAACAATAACAATAACAATAACAATAATAATACAATTTTTGTGTGTATGGGGGGGGGAGCAATTGGCAGCAGGAGCTTTTGCCAGTGTTTCACCTCCTGCTAGAGAGAGCCTTCTTCCTCTTTTCACCCATATGCCCCAAGCTGCAGCACGCTTTCCTGAAGCCAAAGTTGGTCTCAGTCCTTGATGCAGGTCTCCCTTGTTTACAGTTCAGAACCCTGAGTGCACAATCCTAACCTGGATTTAGACTGGCACAGTTAGGCCAGTAAAGTTTGGTTGGCACAATGGCCACCATAAAGTGTGTTTCTGAGTCAGAGAGTCAGAGAGTCCAGCACACAGATGTGCGCCATCCTCCCTGACTCCAAGTGTGGTCCAAACGTGCTTTATGGTGGCCCTTGTGCTGGCCAAACTTTGCTGGCCTCACTGTGCCGGCCTAACTCCAGGTTAGGATTATGTCCTGGAACTGGAAAAGTGGACCACAAGACACCAACCCTTTGCCAACTACCAATTTGTCTGGGCTCAATCTGAGGGCTGGCTTTGACCTGCTAATCCCTCAGTCCCCAAGGGCTAGAGTACGTATCTCAGAAATTGCCTTTCCCCATATCAGCCTGCCTGAGAACTCTGATTCTCCCCTGAGAAACGTCTCCATGTCCTCAGCCACTGGATCCATAGCAGGTCGATACTGAAGATGGGGCCTTTTGGACAGTGGTGACTTGCGTTTAGGGCACCCGCTTATAAAAAGATCCGCCTGGTCCCTTTGCTCGTTTTCAGGTGGGCAGACGAGCTGCCTTATTTCAGAAGTTTTCTCAGGTGTTGGTGTTAGAGCCCATAATACTAGAGCTCTTGGGAATTGATTAATGCTGTGATGGGTTTTCTGTTTGTTTTGGTGCATTATAGTTCTTTGTTGCTGTTCTAGCATGTGTGAGCTGCCATGATTCTATTTTTTTTTAAAGGTTGGGTAGGCATGAGGGATATGGTGGTGTTGCGGGTTAAACTGATGCTGCTGAGCTTGCTGACCGGAAGGTTGGCAGTTCAAGACCGCACGATGGAGTGAGCTCTGTCGCTTGTCCCCGCTCTTGCCAACCTAGCAGTTCAAAAGCACCTAAAACAAATAAAGCTAAAGGTTTCCCCACGACCGAATGGTCTAGTCATGACCGACTGTAGGGGGTGGTGCTAATCTCCGTTTCAAAGCCTGTAGAGCCGGCGTTTTTGTCTGATCATGTAGCCAGCATGACTCTACGCTGTAGCGCACGGAACGCCGTTACCTTCCCACCGAAGTGGTCCCTATTTATCTACTTGCATTTTTACATGCTTTCGAATTGCTAGGTTGGCAGGAGCTGGGACAAGCAACGGGAGCTCACTCCGTCACGCAGTCTCGAACTCCCAACCTTGCGCTTGAAAGCCCAGCAACAGCAGATTAACTCACTGCGCCACCACGTCCCCACCCTAAAACAAATGCAAGTAGATAAAAAGGTGCCACTTCAGTGGGAAGGTAATGGCGTTCTGTGTGCCTTGGTGTATAGTCATTCCAGCCACAAGACCATGGAAGCTTGTCCTTGGACAAACGCCGGCTCTTCGGCTTAGAAATGGAGATGAACCCCACCTCCTACAGTCGGTCACAACTAGACCTTTCAGTCGTGGGGAAACCTTTACTTTAGGCATTATATTAATAAATGCATGATCATTAATCCTGGCTAGACTACTGCAGCTCACGTCACATGAGCCTGCCTTTGAAGAACCTGCAGCTGCCCAGTGTCCATACACTGTTTGCAAGGCGGTGTTTGATCCCCCTTGATGCCAGGTTGTTTCTGAGCAGAATCCAAAGTGTCAGTTATCACCATGAAAGCTCTAAACCACTTGTTCCCGCACTGTGGGTTGGGACCCACCAGGGGGTCACGAGCCAATTTCAGATGGGTCGCGAAGCATCTAGGGCAGCCGTATTGAAAATAGGGGAAGATGGGATGCAGGAAAGGGCTGTGTGGTTGTTTAGCTTGTGTCAATGTTGTAAATAGCCTGTTTTTCTTTCCGATTCACTGTGCTATTGGAAAATGGCTGAGAAATAACCCAATTTATTGCTGCTGTCCCAGGAAAGCCGCAGGCTCTGGCATCACAATGACATCACTTTCAGCCATGACATCACTTGGTCAGCCAGGTGGGTCCTGGACAGACTGTTGTTCTAAAAAGTGGGTCCCGGTGCCAAAAAAGTTTGAAAACCACTGCTCTAAACAGTGTAGGACCCGTGAATTTCAGGGATTGGTGAAAACCATCTCGCTCTGTATTTGTTGATTCCCTGTTTCCAGTTTTGGGGGTTTTTCTGTTGGTTCTCATTGTGCTTTTAATTCTTATCTCGTTGCTGCACAGGCAGTTCATTGTTTAAGTGTGTTGCTGCTTTTCTTGGGTTAATTTTAGTTTGTATCTTGTTCTTTGACCTGTTGTGCACCACACTGAGAGCCCCTTTCGTGATGGGGAGTGGAACAGCAGGATATAAATTGTAATAGAAAGAAGCTTATGATCATCCTACAGCAATAGCAAAATGGTGTGAACTACGAAAGGGCTCCAATCCGATTCTTCTCTGTCTGCGGTGCCGTTTGTGGGGTTTCCTTCTGCTTCCTCACTCCTTTTGCTGTAGCAAACTCTTTGCTTTCTGCTTTGCGGTGTTCTCGTCTTCCAGACCAATTAGTTGGCTAACATTCCAGTCTTCCCACCCCCAACCCCCTCCCAGCATTTTCATAGCTGAAAAGAACTTGGCTGCTTGGGGTGTGCTCCATACTTCCCCTTGCATTGGCTAATGCACCCTGGTCTTAATTAGCTTACTCGGCTGCCGGCTTGTCAGACCACATTGATTTCATTCAGGCCTTGTTAATTCCTCCTCCCCGTGGCAATTTCACTTTCGCATGCACCTTTGGTCATGACAATTTGGCAGCGGAGAGAGGTGGGAAGTGGAGCTTGCTCACTCTGCAAGTGGCACATCCCCGTGAAAGACTGAGATCAGCTTGGCAGGGTGTGGGGGTGGCAGGGGCTCTTGCCCAGTGAGGTCCGGTGATGGATTCTTGGCTGGGTGCACCCGGAACAGGGGCACAAACACCCTGAACTGGCAGGTGGGGTGCCATGGTTGAGCGTTTCTATGGAGAAGAGCAAGCCTTAGGAGGTGCAAGGCCAAATTCCACATGGCCTTGTGAACCCGATTGGGATAGGAAGCCGTTTATTATGATTCTTTGCCTGTAAACTGCTTTTTTTAACTTTTTGTTTAAAGGCAGTATATAAATATTGTTTGACTGATGTAATGAAAATGAAAAACACAGGGAGATGCTCTCTCTCTCTCTCTCTCTCTCTCTCTCTCTCTCACACACACACACACACACACACAC
>JAJKFI010000036.1:3252580-3266383 GCA_029204185.1 Lerista edwardsae | reverse complement strand
TTAGAGGGTCCCCTTTTTTAAAGATTGGTATCACAATGGCTTTAAGCTAGGATTTGGGAATAATGCCCGAGGCGTTAATGGATGAAAAGAGCGGGGCTAAAATAGTAGCCCAAAAATCAGGGTCTTTCTTAAGCCATGCTGTTGAAATGGCATCAGGCCCAGCTGCTTTCCCCGATTTCAATGCTGAAATCAAGTCAGTTATTTCCTCTTCAGATACATCAGGCCATTCATCAGAACTAGATGGAAAATTCCCTAACTCCACCCTGCTGGGAACTGCAGGGTCAAAAAACAGGTCGGAGTAGAACTGCCTCCAGCAATGACTGGAGACTAAGTTGGAAGTACTAGACCCTTTTCTAGAAACTCCCGAAACAATGTCCCAAAAGACCTTAGAATTGTTGCTGGTCGTGGCCCAAATCAACCTTTTCCATGTATCTTGAATAAACTTATGTCTTTTAGACCGAATTAGCTCTTTTAAGAAAGCAGTGGCCATGTAATAAGTTTTTAATGATTCCTTCGAATCACTGCATCTAAAAGACTGAAAGCACTCTCTAGCCTGGGCTTTAGCCAGCCTACAGTCCTGATCAAACCACCCAGTTCTATCACTGCTACCCCTACACTTAGCCTCTCCTGAATGGGGTCCAATATTTGATAGAATATAATTCATTAAACTTTCATAGGCAGCCACTACTGACAAAGGATCTTTCTGGGACAGTATAGTCTCTCTATAGGTCCTGCCACATGAGTTACTCATTAGACAATGTATTTGATGTAAGGTGGAATCATCCCAGTTTAATCTTGCCAGAAAAGTAGGATTATCCCTGGCACATGGGGGAGGTAGAGAAGGGGAAGATTCAATATCAAACGTAACACTAAGGGGCAGGTGGTCACTTAAAATGTAATCATCCACTTTAAAACTATTAACAAGAGACAAAAAAGAATAAGATATTAATACATAATCAATAACACTACAACCCGCTGGGGAAATATGCGTGTACTCCGAGGCCCCAGAGAATTTACACAATCCATTAAGCCAAATAAGGTTAGATTGTAAGCTAAAATTCGCCAGCGAAGCTCCAGCATCGTTAAAACATTTATCTTTAGATACTCTATGTAAGGTGCCTTGAGAGTAAATAAATGGTTCACAATCATCGCAAGCTATCTTGTGAAAAATCTCATTGCCATCACCTACTCTTGCATTAAAATCTCCACCCATGCAAATCTGGGCCAAAGGAAAGATGCTACGAACCGCTTCACATTGCTCAGAAAGGAAGTTCCATGCTTGATCTCTTTGCGACTTGCTTTGATAGGGTGGCAGATATACATTAATTAAAAGGAACGTTAAATGTTGAATATCCATTTTCACGACTATGAGACTACACGAATTTTGCACAGCCTCCACTAGGGTAGCTGGCAAGTGGGGTCTAATTAAAATTGCTAGGCCTGCTTGAGCACGACCCCTCTTGTTTAGTCTAAAAGCTGGCAATTGAAATACCTGGTAGTCCTCTAATTGGATGGATTCGGCTGTCCAAGTTTCTTGTAGTAAAATGACATCGTAGTTGGACAAATATTTTGAAAATTCTTTATCTAAACGTTTGCTGTTCCAACCTGCCAAGTTCCATGAAACTAGCTTTAACTGATTGAAGGAATTTACAGAACACGCTGGGTGGGAGGATTGCTGACTCAGTCATGGTTGAGACAAGTTAAATTCCTCCATAGGTGAAACTGGCGGAGCAATGGACTGAGTCTGCTCATAAAAATTAGAGTCATACATGGAACTAAACGGCTCAGTCCTCTTAATAGACGCACAGGGTCCCTCCGGCATCTCTCTCTGAATTGCAGAAGTAGAAAGTACGGTTTGTGTAGAAACTGGCAAATGAGTAGAAGAATTGAGGTGACCTTCTAAAAGTTGGAGGGGCAGAGAGGTTGCTTTCTCCAAGGTTCGACACTCATTAATCTCTGAGGGACTAGGCGTCTCCATTTGAGGCTTCTCCAACATCAGGCTGGAAGTGGGCTGCAGACCATCTGTGAAATTTAATAAATTGAACTCCCCTGGCTGAGACTCTGGTATGATAGAGTTAGTAAGCGATCCGGACCACTGCGTGGGCTTAGAGATCTCAGGGAGCGCCTTCTGGAGCCACAGTTGAGGAGATGGTAGATTAGGATCAGTCACAACGCTCGATCTAAATTCAATAGAGGGGGGAATAGGCAGACTCTCTTTCACATGGTTGGTTAATATTGTTGGAGAGGTAAGGCTCCCTGGGGTCTGTCGCGCTTGAACAAGGTTCCCAGATGAAGAAGTGGGGGAGCACTCAGCTTGCAGCACCACTCTCGGGTTTAAAGTTGGAATAGGTACATGTTCAGCCGTCGATGGAACAGCTGCAGAGAGCAGGGGCTGAACAGGGCGTAAATCCTTCTTGCAAATAGGGTTCTGTTCATCTTTCTGGCTACCAATGGAGGTAGGCGATGAGAACCTAGATGGCACATGCGACGTCTGAACCGGGGCAGCTTGAGATTGAATTTTAGAGCAGGAAGCCAGTGAGTGTACTAGCAAATCCGTTTTCATTCTAAATTTTAGACTGAGCCCCGTCTGTCTAAAAATCCTCTGCACCCTGATGTTGTATAGATTCAGGTTGGATCTGATCTCTAAGAGTTTCTTAGGCAGGATTGGCAGGTCAAAAGAGAGGTACAATCGTTTGCTTACTCTGCTAGAAGGTAAGTAGAAATAGTTTAGCAGGGACGTCGGCTTTATGTTTTGCTTCAACAGCTGAGACAGAGAAGTTAAGATTTTTGTTTTGCTGGACCATAAATGGGCATCTCCTCGAGGTATGAATAGAAGGATATCTTTGGAGGCCCATATCAGCTGAGAGTTATAACATACAGCTTTGTTATCAGTCTCTACATAAGAGTCATTAGCCAAAGCTTTAGTAGGCAGCAAAGCAGAAGGGGGGAGGGGAGGTGAAACGGAGTGTTTCAAGGCTTTCTGAGTGATAGTAAAGGTCTTAAATTGCTCAGCCAATTTCTGCAGCTCAAGATGTATAGCTTGTAATTGAGATTCATGTTTGCTGCAACGCTCCAGAAGAAGTAGCAAAGTTTGAGCAGCAATAAGACATGCATCTCCAGTCTGAGACTCGGTGTGTTGAGGGATCGGTTGAGAGGGGGGAGAGTCCTCTTCGTCCACACCCAGGAGCTCACGGAGAAAAGATAAACTCCTTCTATTTTCCCCAAACACAACCCCTTCTCTCTCCCCTGACGCCCTGAGAGATGGAATGTTGGAGGAGGTAGAAATTTCATTAATTAGGTTAAACAAGGGGGAGTCGTTGCTCACCTCCTGGAACGAAGACGCTGAAACCGGTGTGGGGAGAGCTTTAGGCGAAGCCAGAAAAGATTCAATAAACACCTGCTTCTTGGCGTCATTCTGCTGTTTTTTCCTCCTCTTATTTCTAGCAGCACATTTGGTATCTTTGGGAGGACTGCATCTTGATCTTTTCTTACTCTTAATGAGTGGCATGATGAAATAAAGCAATCAGGTTTAAGAGCTGCCCAAAGGCGTTGTTACCAGGCAGCCATCTTGGAACTCAGACCGACCAGCTAGTCTCAGACTGGACATACCTGACGGCTGCAGTCAGTCCAGCTGAGAGCCTGCCCAGGAGGAAACATTCACCCAGCTCCCCACCCTTGGGGCGGGGAAAGCTTTGCAGAACGACTGTCAGGATCCCCACACACACACACACACACAAGGCCCCCTCTGGAGTCGCTTTGGATTCAGCGTAAGCAAGGAAGCCGCAGGACCCCTCAAGTCAGATTTGGTCATTTGGGTTGTGGAGGGTGGCCTTCTGATGAATGCATTAGTGTGGCTCCATTACTGTGTGTGGACAGACAGGTGGTCCCTGCCCTGAGGAATTTACAGTCTAATTTGGACAGAAATTCAGCATTGGAGTGTGGGGTGAAGGTGGAAAGAGGGCAGAAGCAGCAGGGGGCCAAACCTGTTCTTTTCCCCTCCACACAGGCTACATGTGAGTAGTTTCAGTATTTGGGCCAGAGGGCCCTGTCTAAGACTTTGCAGAAAAGGTGGGTTTTGAGGCAATCCCTCTCAACAGTAGTGTTGAATGGGGATCCTTCACCCTAATAAGAGCATCAGAAGAGCTCTGCTGGATCAGGCCAAAGGCCCATCCAGTCCAACTTCCTGTATCACACAGTGACCCACCAGGTGCCTCGGGGAGCACACAAGACAATCGCATCCTGTTGATGATGCCTACATCCTGTTGTCACTCCCTTGTATCTGGCATTCTGAAGTAGCCTTCTACTGACGTAAGGACGTTGTACCACCCATCCTAGCCCGTGATAGACTTTCCCTTCAGAAATCTGTCCAATCCCCCTACCATCACCCCCCCTAATGGTATGGCCAGAAACCATCACCACCTCCTATGGCAAGGAGTTCCACAGATTAATGACCCGCTGGGTAAAATAGCATTTCCTTGTATCTGTTCGAACTCTCCCAACACTCAATTTTAGTGGACGTACCCTAGTGAATGAAACCCAGTGAATAAAATAAAACCCAGTGAATAAACTCTCTCTCTCTCTCTCTCTCTCTCTCTCTCTCTCTCTCTCTCTGTGTGTGTGTGTGTGTGTGTGTGTGTGTGTGTGTGTGCGTGCGTGTGTGTGTGTGTGTGTAACGTGGTGCTCATTTGGGTGATGAGTCAGCCTGTACAGCACATCTTAGCCATCCTCGCCCCTGTAACTTGCACGTGCGCAGGAGAGCAATGGGCTAGGACGTGTATTAAGCACACTGGCAAGTCTAAGTGGAAGGAAGGGCCAGGGAGAAACTGGCCAGCTCTCTGCTGAGCTTGCTAGCCCTGGGCTATTAAAGACCACCACCCCGACAATGGCCAAAGAGAGGGTTGAGTGCCTGGCCCCTGGTTGACTACTTTTGGAGTCACAGATTAAGAAGTTCAACCTGAGTTGTCAAAAGACAACAGAAGGGGTTGGCTGCAGCGTCGTCATCCGCACGCTGGAACTCCCGGAACACTGGGAGGGACTTACGCGGGGCTTCGCCGTGATTGGCTGCCCGCCCGCTTCGTTCCGCGGCTGCCCTGGCCTCGAGGGGTGCCTGCTCGCTGGGGGAGACAGGTGGGGGGTGCACCGGGTGCCTGGGCAAGCAGTGGGGGGCCGCGCCAACCGGGGGCAGCCCCCCCTCGAGGCCAGGGCAGCCGTGGGACGAAACGGGCGGGCTGCCAATCACGCGAAATTCCCGCCCATGTCCCTCCCAGCTTTCCGGGAGTTCATTTGCGGATGACGACGCTGGTTGGCTGGCTTGTGCCGTGGCCCGCT
This sequence comes from Lerista edwardsae, assembly GCA_029204185.1. Lineage (NCBI taxonomy): Eukaryota > Metazoa > Chordata > Lepidosauria > Squamata > Scincidae > Lerista > Lerista edwardsae. Next base: position 3,261,055 of record JAJKFI010000036.1, on the reverse strand, counting down.
CCGTCCCAACCTGGAACACAACGTACCTGGGCGTTGCTCACTGCCACCCCTGCTCCCCAGGAAGGGGACAGAAGAGATGGCTGGTGCGAGTGCTCGCTAGGCAGGGCTGTGTCTCGTTAGGTGTGTTCCGCTGTTGCGGTTTTCACAACAGCTGTTGTGGTTAGCCTGGAAAGTCAAGTGCCGACTTTGTCCTTTTGACCTTCTGCTCATATTTCCTTCAATCTAGAGCGCAATCCTAACCTGGAGTTAGGCTGGCACAGTGAGGCCAGCAAAGTTTGGCCAGCACAAGGGACATCGTAAGGTATGTTTGGACCACTCTCGGAGTCAGGGAGGATGGCACACGTCTGTGTGCAGTCCTCTCTGAGAGTGGTCCAAACAAGCTTTACGGTGGCCCTGGTCCTGGTCAAATTTGCCGGCCTAACTCTAGGTTAGGATTGTGCCCCTACTCTTGACATTTTTGCAAGTTGCTTGCCTCTTCCTTTCTGTCCAGGGCAAACACCTATTACCCCTCACTCCTAGAGTGGTCACACAAGACCTGCCCTTTGCAGGACAAGTGTGGATGTGAAGGAGGAGGGGTTGGCAGGGTCAGTGACCTTCCAGATTGCTCCTGTGGCAACCAGCGTCCATGCTGAGGAAACCCCAGTGATTGGGCTTGCCCAGATCAGAAATGGGATGAGGAAGAGAAGGATACCTTGGTTGGTCCTCTACCTTCCAGGTAGCAGCAACTGTCCCTTTTTCAATAGCTTATTGCCATCCTTGAGGTACCTGTGGATGTGTGGGAAAGTTCTTCCAACATCCCTGCAAGGTGGGAAGCCACGGCCCTCTCACCCCTGTCACCAAGGACCTCAGTAGCCCAATCCTTTCCCCTACCCCAACCTCTGATGCTCTGCAATGCTCTGCAATGCCATGAAACTAGCCAGTGTTTCATCAAGGACTCACCTGCGTTTCTGGGCATTGTGTTACCTATATATTCCCCACCCTTCTTTCTGAGGCATCTTGTAATTTTTCCTGGTGATTTTCTTTCTTGGTCAGTTTCCTTAGAGCACCTAATAGCGTAGAGTTTTGTAGGTGGTGCATTTTCTCAGTTCACTGGATTTTGAAAACCGTTACGATTCCGCTTGTAGCACTACACGCACATGGTAGCAAGAGAGGTTGATTGCTGGTCTAGCCAATGTAGGGATAGCCACTCTCTGGCGTGTCCTACATCACCCTTACTTGGTTGTTTGACGTCATGTTCACAGCATGGGTAGTTTCAGCCCGTGGCCAAAGGACTGTGCTCATCACTAGGCTCACTCTAGAGCCCTCCAGACTGGTGGCAATGCCCAGTGTGCCACGAGGCCCCCAGAACAGATTGTGACCCATGACCCTTAACATCCTGGCACCAAGTTGCAGCCCTCGTCATATTGCCACAGGATAGCATCTATCTGGGTCTGACTCAAAAGATGCTTCTTTGGGGTTGGTGGCCTGACCTCATCCTTAGAAATTTCCTGGAAGTTAGACAACAACTTCCATATAGGAAGAGAACTATAATACTTTAACTAGGCACAGCAATCTGTGGCTTCCTTTAAGATGACCCCAGTCATCTTAAAGGATAATCACCCCCAGGATAATCAAATGATTAATGATGTTAATGCTAGAATGAATGTGCCTCAGACAGCAGCGCCAACTTGCCCCGAACATTGGGGGGCTGAGTGGCCACACCCCCTGGTGTTGCTGCATCAGACGTGGCCATGCCCCCAATGTTCAGCGCTGGACCGGGAGCGCGCCTGTTGGAGCAGTCAGGTGTGCTTCGGTCAGGTGTGCTCCCAGAGCGGAGAAGGCACGTGGTTTCCCCCCACCGCCGCTTGGGCAAAACTGCCCGAATTGCAGCCGGGGGAACACGTGCGCCTTCCCTGCTTTGGGAGCTGGAGAAGCACATGGTTTCCCCCCGCCACTGCTTGGGCAAAACAGCCTGAACCAGTGGTGACGTGAGCCTGTGCAGTGGTGACGTGAGCCTCAGGCTCTCAGGGATCGCAAGCATGCGCAGTGGCCGCGACATGCGATCCCCGAAAGCCCAAGCATGCGCAGTGGTTGCCTCGCATCACAACCACTGAGCATGCTTGCGTCGCCGCTGTTTGCAGGGGGCGCAGGGGGCCAGATATTGGGGTGGCACAGCCACACCCCAGAAATATTGGGAGGGCCGCTGGTCCACGTGCCACACCCAACTCGGTGCTACTGGCCTCAGAAATGTTTCTTTCCATTCTTGCTGTTCATCCACCTGCTTTCTCCCCCCACACCTTCCCAAATTTTCCTGGCTGCAAATTAAAACAGAAATAAATTGGGCCACCCAGCCAACGTCAGGCTCCTTTAAGTCCCCTGGATTTTAATGGGGGAGCAAAGCACACGTTTCGCTTCCTTGCAATTGGATTCAGTAGCATGAAAGTGCTTCTTGTTCGTTGGGCTGTCTCCGTTGCCTTTTTATCTGCACCTCTCCCTTGCAGTTGCATAATTAAAGTATATTTAATTAAAGAACTACCAGCCCCATCCTGAAGATTTACACGCCAATAGGAAGAGGAGAAAACGGAGAGTTGGGTACAAAATGTTCCAATTACTTCATGAACAGGTGGAATGGCCACCAAAGGGGCAGTTCTGGGAGAAGAGGAGCCAAAAGGCAGGTCTGGCCACAACTGAGTAGGCTTTACAGACTTGCTTGACAGGAAGAGACCCATCCTGCATAGCACTGCACCAACAGTAGACATGCAGAGGTGCGGGCCACCTTCTGCTATGATAATATAAAACCAGTTTCATAAACGTCTCAAATTCCCTCTCTTTAGATCACTGGACACCAGTTGTTTTATAGAACACCCCTAGACTACATGCTGCAACGTTTGCTAGAAATCTTGTTTAAGTCTGGCTTGCAGAGTCGGCCACTTGCTGCTTGAGGCAGCGGCCAACCTGTACACTCCAACACATCGTAAGGGCTGTCATACTGTAAGGAAGAAGGGACAAATTTGTTCTCACCTGCCTCTGACAACAGAAGGAGGTCCAATGGGTACAAACTGCAAGAGAGGAGATTCCGGATGGACTTCAGGAATAATTTCTTGACGATAAGGGCGGTTCGACAGTGGAACAGATTGTCGAGGGAGGTGGTGGATTCTCCCACACTGCAGACCTTCTGGTGGGCCGCTGCAAGATGCAGGAAGCTGGACTAGATGTGTCTTTGGGGCTTTTCTTATGTTCTTAAGCAGAGGCTTGACAGGCACCTGCTGGAGATTCTCTAGGGGGATTTCCTGCTATAGGCAGGGAGTTGGACTAGATGATCTTCCAATTCTATAATTCTATGAACATGTCACCTTTGGCAACAGCCAGAAAGTACCTAATGCCACCATAATGCTTGCTCCAGTGGCTTGAATATGAATGGGTCATAAGCTTCATAATGAGGTTGGTGAGGACTGTTGGAGGTGTGAAACATGCCCTTTGTTTTTCAAAAGGTGTTTTTTGTTCCCCCTCTCATGAGTCTAGAGAGGTGGCTGGGGCTATTAACCATTAAATCTGCTGTTCCCTCCGAATTTAGAGCCAGACAGATTCATCCCCATGTTGGAGCTTGTGAAAAGTACATTAGCATGTTGGATGTAAATAAGCTCCTTCCCAATGTTGAAATGCAGGCATGATGAAGATGTGGGGGAGGGTGATGAGAAATGTGGCCTTCCTGGGCAAGGGAATTACTACCTCCGAGCACAATCCTAACCTGGAGTTAGGCCGGCACAGTTAGGCCACAAAGTTTGGCCAGAACAAGGGACACCGTAAAGCATGTTTGGACCACTCTCGGAGTCAGAGAGGCCAGAACACAGATGTGTGCCATACTCCCTGACTCTGAGAGTGGTCCAAACACGCTTTACGGTGGTCTTTGTGCCGGCCAAACATAGCAGGCCTTGCTCCAGGTTAGGATTGCGCCCTCATATTAAGAGTCCATCTTCCTGGTCTGGCCCTTTGCTCTCCAGGCAAGAGATCGTCCCCAATGACACGTGTTTGAACGCAGGTCTCCCGCACGCCTTGCAAGAACAGGAATGGAACAAAGTATTGGCCATGCAACAAGAGACAGTTGCAAGGAGAAAGCACAAGGCGGAGATGGGGGAATAAAGAAGAAGAGCTGCTGAAAGGAAGGAAGGCGATGCCGAAGAAAGGACTGCGCACAGCACGGCATCTTTCTCTGCTCCTAGGCAGGGTATTTGAGAGCAGAGATGGCTCTGAGCCCCAGGCTGCAGCAGGCATTACTTCCACCCTAGTTGATGGCATTGATTGAGAGCCCCCCCCCCTTCTCCCTACAGAGTCGCAGGAATCGGGCCGGAGAGAGCGATGGTTGTAGCCCTCACTGCCAGTGTCTCTTCATTCACCCTGGTAGGGCCAATGCTGAGTGGCAGCGGAATTGAGGGCGAAGGGCTTTTTTAAATAAAAAACCCTCCCTGCTCCCAGCAGTAGCAAGATCGTGTGGCTGCTGATTTCTGGGCCATTCCCCTTAAAGGGGATTCACCCTTTTCCTGTTTCCCTGGTGCATCGCAACCCACCAGCTTGGGATGGTTTGGAGAGAATGGGCAGAGCCGCCATTTTCTTCCCCCTCCGCACTAGAACTGGAGCTCACCCAATGACACTGCTGGCAGTCCTTCAGCGCATCTCCAGGGCAGGCCGGTGCATCTTCGCATGGCACAGGATAAGCTTATGGAAGTCACAAGCTGTGGTGATGATCCCTGGCTTAGATGGATTTGCAGGGGGATTAGAGGTGTTAATGAAGGAGGGGAGATCTGCTCATGGCTGTTGGGCCTGGCCGCTGCTCTGTGGCGCTGCCGTTGGTTTGTGTGGTGTGAGGACCAGCAGAAGAGGGCTGATGGTGCCTTCACAGCCTGCTTAAGAACATAAGAACATAAGAAGAGCCCTGCTGGATCAGGCCAAAGGCCCATCTAGTCCAGCTTCCTGTATCTCACAGCATGTATCTCAGGGGTCAGGGAACTTTTTTACCTTTTACCCCAAAATATATTTAGATTCGCCGATGTTACCCCCTTGACGTCGAGCACCGCCGACTCCACGGCTGCCTGAGTGCCAGCCGGGAGCGGGTCTGCACTGACCTCGCTGCCCAGAATAAGCTTGGCCTAGCCAGCTCCCCCATCACCTGGCAATGCCGCAGTTGCAGCCACGGCCGCCATTTTCTCTGCTGTTGCTTCCTTCTCCCTCTACCAGCAGTGGGATCGATAACCACGGCCTTCTTCGCTGCCTGGGAAGGGAGGGAACACTCCTATTGGGGGCCAAGTACCTTGCTGCTTCTAATCTCCTATTGGAAGCAAGGGAAATCCATCAAGCGTGAGAGGAACTTCCCATTGGTCAGAAGAGAGAATGTTGGTCATGAAGGGAGGGAAAAGGGGACGGGGCTTACTCCTATCTGTCCATTACCCCCAGGAATTTCATTTTTACCCCATTTGGGGTAATTTACCCCTGTTCCCTGACCACTGGTGTATCTCATGCTTGTGGGCTTCCAGCCAGCAGCAAATGGGTGGCCCGCAGGTCTTTGTTACCTGGCTACCTATGAATATTTAACACATTATAAATAGTATCGTGCGGCTTGTATTTAGCTTGAATTTGCCCGGGCAGTTGGGTTGATTGCCACATATTCGTTCAGTGAGTTTGTGGATTTGTGATCCAGGGACCGTCATATCTGTGGTATAGTCTGCTTTTCAATCCCATTGACACAGATAACTGTGGAGTGTCTTGGAAATTCTGGCTTGTAGGAATCGCTGAAGGGACTGCTCGCCCGAGAGTCACATCCTCTGTCTTTCCTCTCTTTCAGAATACGGAAAAAGTGCCCGTCCCTTCCGTCACTTTGATCGTTGGCTGTGGAGTGTCTTCCTTGACTCTTTTGCTCCTGATCATCATTTACATCTCAGTCTGGAGGTACAAGCTCTACTCCCCATTGCTGATTATGGGTAATAATTGTCATGTCCACAGTGGTGTTCCTACAGGGGAGGCAAAATGCTAAGTTTTGCAGGAGCCTGAGCTCCTGTGTAACACGGCCCCTCCCCTTTGCCTTTAGAGCTATTCACATCTATAAAGTGGAGTGTTGTGTAAGGCTTTGTTACGTTCAGGTAGGTTGGGGATGGCATTCTGGGTAGGGGCAGCAGTCTGTTTACCTGGCCCTACAGGGCCAGGGACACAACTACTTATAATTTCGCTTTAGGTCAGTGGTTCCCAAACTGACCAGTGGTTTGGGACCAAACTGACCAAACTGGTCAGTGGTTAGGACCCACTAGTGGGTTGTGAGCCAATTTCCAGTGGGTTGTGAAATAACTAGGGCAGCCATATTGAAAATATGGGAAAATGGGTTGCTTGAAAAGGGGAGGGCTGTGTGGTTGCTTCCCTTGTGTCAAGGTTGTAAATGGGCTTTTTTCTTTCCGATTCAATTTGCTGTTGGAAAATGGCTGAGAAATAACCCAACTGATTGCTTCAATCTCAGGAAAGCAGCAGGCTGTGGTGTCACAATGATGGCACTTCTGGCCGTGACATCACTTCTGGTGGGTCCTGGACAGGTTGTCATTCTAAAAAGTGGGTCCCAGTGCTAAAAGGTTTGAGAGCCACTGGCTTAGGTGGAACCTAAGAGATGTACAGAACAAAGAATTGGAGCTGCCTGGTTCCAAATACAAGTTTGACTGCCTTGGTTGCCCAGCCGTTCTCCGAACTGAGTGGAATTTTCTGAGGGCGTTCTTCTGTAGCTTGGAATGTAGCATGAGTTTCTGCAAAGGCATGATAAGTAGGTTGCCAACTCACCTCTCAAAACTGCATCATTTTTCATCCAAGTCATAGTCACTGATCACATCTCGAGCAGAGCTGTGCAAAATCCCCCAAAGGCTGGTTCTTACGTCAGTTGGCCTGCAGTTCCCAATCTGCATGTCCTGGCACTCTGGGGTGCCACAGGGAATGTCAAATTTTAAAGGGAAACACAGCAATGGCAATGTAGAGGTGCCATGAAAAACTCACTGGGAACTGTAAGGATGCTGTGAGCCTTGGAAGCCAGGGAGTTGTGTGACCCTGAGCTTGTCATCTTTTGGGAAGGCCATTGACCCAATGAGCTGACTGCACACCCTTCACCTAGCCTGTGCGTCTATAATGAGACCTGGGGGTGCAGCTTATCCCAAAGAGGTGGGTTAGTGGGCCTTCAAATGCTTGGCTTTGGGGTGCCTCTTGGTGCTTTGTGAGGTCGAGAAACAAAGAAAAAAATGGATCCTCTGTAGAATCGTCATGACGTTTTGCCTGCAGTGAACCCCCCAAAAAATTCAGAAATCCCTGCTGGAGCAAAACCTCTGAAGAATTTTAAGGAAGGACGACATGCTTAAAGAAGGACAGCAAAATGGATTGGGGTTGGATGGAGGTTCACACATCTTTAATTGCCCAGGCGAGGGGGAGGATGATATAACCATGGCAACGCTATGGTCCAGATCCAGAGGTTCCTGGGGGCTCTAGCAGCTGCTGACAAATGAGGATTCCTCCAAAATGGTTTTAGGTCTACTTTATTACTAGGTCTCTTCTGTTGGTCCAGGAGGAATCCTCCCCTCCAAATGCTTTCCTGCTTGTAGAAGACCCTTGTACTAAGTGGAATTATCTAGGGGAACTAGAGAAGATGCAGAAGAGAGCGACCAAAATGATTACGAGGCTGGGGCACCTCCCATATGAGGAAAGGCTGTAGCATTTGGGGCTCTTCAGCCTAGAAAAAAGGTGCCTGAAGGGGCCCATGATTGAGAAGTACAAAATTCTGCATGGAATGGAGAGAGTGGATAGAAGGATGCTCTTTTCTCTCTCACACAACCCCAGAACCAGGGGGCATCCTCTAAAATTGAGTGTTTTAGGAGAGTTAGAATGGATAAAAGGAAATACTTTTTTACCTAGTGGGGAATTAATGTGTGGAACTCTTTGCCACAGGAGGTGGTGATGGCATCTGGATTAGCTACCTTTAAAAGGGAACTTCTAAAGTAGAAGTAGAAGTTGACAGATTTCCGGAGGGAAAGTCCATCACAGGCTACTGGCCATGATGGTTAGTGCAACCTCCATACTTTAGAAGTAAGCTACCTCAGAATGCCAGGTGTGGGTATCTTGTTGGGGCACCTGGTGAGCCACTGTGAGATTGAGGAAACTGGATTAAATGGGCCTTTGGCCTGATCCAGCAAGGCTGTTCTTATTTGGCTCTGCCTGCCAGCAGACTGAGTCCAGGGCAAGGAAGCTTCTGAACCATTCCTGATCCCATTCGTCCAAGTCCACAGCACTGCAGAAATGGTCCTTTCCCCTAACCCTGCCCCACCCCCTCCGCTGCTGCCCCCCTTCTCCTCCGGACATTCAAGTCCACCTCACTCTGGAGCACCACGTGCGGCGGCGATTAATTCCTGGCCTGACAGCTCCATGCTGTCAAACTCCCTCCCCTGCGTTCACGGGCTTTGTCACAGCTCCTCTGTTCCACCCCCC
>JAJKFI010000036.1:3238171-3252570 GCA_029204185.1 Lerista edwardsae | reverse complement strand
CCCCCCCAATGCTGCAGCAGCAGCCGCACCAGCAGTTGTCGCCTCCAGTGGTCAACAAATCTGGTGACTCACAGATGCCAAACAGCTTGCTAGACCCAGGGGAATCCGGCAACTCTGGGACAGTGTCCAAGAGTGAGACAGTCTCCACCCTCTCCATGAGCTCCCTTGAGGTGAGTCGCCCGCAGAGCATCAGGAGAGATGATTTTGGCGCCCCTGACGAAGTGCCGCAGCTGGGACCCATTGCACAGAGGAGGAAACAATCTGGGAACTCCCATACGTTGTTGTTGTTGTTGTTGTTGTTTACGTCTTTGTGGTTTTATCCCTGCATTTCTCAGTTCCTGCCCAGCCATTGGGCATCGTGGACTCAGGAGCCACTGCCTGGTGAAACTGTGGTCAACGTGACCATTCAAATAGGTTGCATGTAGTGAGAAGAGTGGTTAAAACCAAGGGAAGACTCGAGGGCAGTGGTTCTCAAACGTTTAGCCAGAGCCGTATTCAGCTTGCAGCGTGCTTGGGGCAGGGCAGCGTCACTGTGCGTCGCTCAGCAACACCTGGCCATGCCTGGCATCGCTCCATTTAGAAGCAGTCCAAGCACCAGGGAGGGCAGGGATTTTCCCATGCCCCTGAGCCCAACTGCAGCCAACGCCCGCTGCATTTACCTCCCCCGCTTTAGCACCAGGACCCACTTTTCAGAAGGACAGTCTGTTCTGAACCCAACGGAAATGGCGTCATTGTGGCCCCAGAGCCTGCTGCTTTCCTGAGAATGCAGCCATCAGTTGGGTTATTTCCAGCGGCGTCATGCTGCCAGAATGCTGGGCGGGAGGAATGGGTGAGTGGCAGCCTGCCCGTTGCGTACCGCTCCGTTTCACCGTCTTCCCCAGGAAGACGACGAAACGGAGCGGTACGCAACGGGCGGGCTGCCGCTCACCCGTTCCTCCCGCCCAGCGTTCCGGCAGCATGACGCCACTGGTTATTTCCCAGCTGTTTTCCAACAGCAAAGTCCATCAGAAAGGAAAATCAAAGCCTATTTGCCACATTGACACACAGAAAATAAGCACTCAGTTCTCCCCCTTTCCGTTGCTCCCCTTTCCCATATTTCCAATGGTGGCTGCCCTAGGAGCTACGTGACCCACCTAAAACTGGCTCTCGACGGTGCGTCTCCCAAATAAGGGAGAGACAGTATGACAGAACTGTCCTCCCGTGACAATGTTCACAGACATATTTCGGGATTTCATTCCCTTGTGTTTCACTTTTGATGCTTGCACAATGGAGATAAAGAAAACATCTCCACACCCTAGTCCGTTTGACAATCAATAGTATCAGTTTCACCATCCAGAAATTCTTTTGGGAAAAGTGCTTTGTTCACTTTTCCCTCAACAATGCATAATGCATTCGCATTTTCCAAACATCAGGAGTCTGAACCAGGCCGTTCATTGGTTCCCATGACTGTAGCCACTGGGACCGGGGTATGCGTGTGTGTCTTTTTGCTGAAATTCCTTTAAAGAGGTCCAGGGAGTGCCTTGTCCCCTAGGACAGTTTCCATGCAAACCTGCCTGTGGCAATCATGTGGTGAAAAATCAGGGGTCAAAATGTCGTGCGTGAAGAGGCCACAAGGTGTGATCCTGCCACTGTTGACTGCTAGTAACCTGTCTCTCTTTCAACCCCCAGAGACGGAAATCCCGATATGCGGAGTTAGATTTTGAGGTGAGTGTGTTTCCCCTTCTTCTGTTTCTGTAATGAATAGCAGGTGAAGATCAGAAGGAAACTTCTTGTTCCCCCAACACAGCATTGTTTCTGCTGCTCCAGATCTCTGAGCAGAGCCAAACATCGGGAGTGTCATGAAATGTTCAGGTTTGATGAGGTGAAGCCTGACCCTGAACAGCTAAAGAAAGCACAGGACACTGGTGAAGGAGGAAGATCTCAGGCCTAGAGAGGACTTTTGATTCTAAAGATATACATAAAAAAAACAAGACAAAGCAAGAGAGGACTTCTTGATCTAATCTGAAGTCGCCAATGCAGAGGGCAAAACGATTCCCTGGAAGTGATGTCACAACAGGATGTGACATCACAGTTGCATTCCATTTTCTTGGAAGGGGCGGCCATAACTTTTGATATGACACTCCGACTTGTTTCATTGCATTCTGTATTAAATTCCTCATTGAATTGTATATACATAACATGATGGTATTATTCATACCTACCAAGGTTTTCACAATTTTGGCCACTAGTGTCAAGCTCAGCTTGTTGCCCCTCTAAAACCTGTTGCCCAGTGCAATTGCACCTCCCTGCACTTCTTTAGCTATGCCCCTACTGTAAGCCCTTCTATCCCAGCCCCTATGACTGTTGGCAGAGCTTGGGATGGTTCTATAGTGAGAGTGTCATCAGTCACATGAGCTGGGGAAAGGGTTAGCAAGAAGAGCAGATCAAGAGACCCTGCCTTACTTTTCTTTAGGTGCATCCTTAAAGTCAGAAGCACCTCTTCTTCCACAGAAAGCAGCCACAGGGCCCTAATCCTGATTGGAACCACAGTAGGTACAACAAGAGGGGGATTAATACCCAGAGCTTTTGTTCCCCACTCAAAATTGCCTCCTTAAAGCTGCCCCTGCAAGAACTAATTATAGCAATTAGCTGCTTTGGAGGCAAGTAATAGCTCCAGGGGTGATCATTGGAGAAGGAACAGCAGATGGGGGTTTTGTGGTTGTTGTAAACTGTCTTTTGGATGTTTAGTGGTTAAAATATCTGAATAAAAACACTGCATTTGGGTGTTTAAAATATTTTACAGAAATTAAAATAGACGACTTTCCCAATTAGAAATAATACTGTGGCTGCATCTGCTGACACTATATCACCTGTACCATCTACCTAGCACACTTTCAAAGCCTTTAACGTTAATAAAAATGAGAACTTGGATTGAGAATGTAGAATAAAAACACATGAAACTGCAATTGGCTATTTTAATCAAGAAATTTGGGGGGGGGATCACAAAAAAATACCCCTTTGTAAACGTATTTTGTGAAGAAGAAAAAAGTTGCTTCTGGTTTGAAGCCACCTTCTTAAATTCATTCATTCATTCAATGCTTTTCTACCCCTCCTTTTCTCCACGAACACAGGCACCCCAGGCAGCTAAAAGCAGAGTTAGGCAAAGGTGTAGTTTCTTCTGAGCTTTAGAACGGTGCAATTCCATATTTATACAATGAAAGTGACGTGTCTTAAATTTCCTACCCTAAAGGAGAAAACCAAAGAGTGACACACACACACACACACACACACACACACACACACACACACACACCTGCCTAAGGCCTTGAGGAAGACCTCACTGGTTTCTCTCTTTCATGCTTGCTGCAGAAAATCATGCACACAAGAAAGCGCCACCAGGACATGTTCCAGGACTTGAACAGGAAGCTTCAGCACGCGGAGAAAGAGAAGGAGTCTCCCACGACAGACAGCAAGGTGAGTCCTCAGTCGGAAAACCTGGTCTTCCGGGGTCCAAATGCTGAGCCCCCAGAGGAAGGGCCACAGGACTCCTGAACCCAGGAGCTGACACCCACGAGGAGCCGCGTTCCTCTGACTTGAATACCGCAATGCCCTTGTCGAGGATTTGTGCAGGTGGTCAATCTCTTCTCCCTGTATCGAACGTTAGGTCTGGGGGAACAACCTGAACCGCCTGAAAAAAATTCTCAGAAGTATAAAGGAGTCTCCTTTGGTAACCTGTAATGACTTTTTGTGTGTGTGTGTGTGTGTGTGTGCCCATGCACACGTTTCAAAATCTAAAGTGATAAAGGCATAAAAAAGCATGGAGTGAGCATCGAAGGGCCACAGAACAGCCCCCCCACCCGATAAGTGGACAGTCCTGCAAATTAGTGGCTCTGGCAAACTAGCAGCCGGGTCATCTGGAGGATGGGGCTGAACACAGGGGGAAGTCATTATTGCTTGTTGCACCTTATAACTCTGAGCTTGGTACAATACTGAGCCAATGGAGGACAGATGGTCAGGCTTAGGGCCTGGGAAAGTTCAGACAGCTGGTTGCAAGCCAGAGTTGAAGAAGCCTTGACTCGACTGTGGCACGACTCATCAGAGCAAGGGATCCGCTTGCATCAGGGTATGAAAACTTGAACGGAAGCAAGGCTTCCTTCTGGCCCAGGCAACACGCGACCAACCTGGCCCGTGTCTCCCTGCCAGTGGAATGGGCAAAATGAACTTGTGGTACCCCTGAATAGGAGGAGGAAGAACCACTGGTCTCGCTGTGATGTAGTCAGCCTTACACGGCTGCTTGACCCTTCACTCAGTAGGTGAAAGCATCCCGAGTCAAGGACCAGGAGCTGCGCATGTAAAGCACTGTGCCCTGGGCTGGCACTGGCTTGTTCTTCTGGCTGGACTAGGGCACTCATGTCAAAATAGTTGCCCACAACTGATAAAAAATAAAGGGGGGGGGAGGTATGAGTCCTGGGCCCTAGGCAACAAACATACCGTAACTAGGCAACAAACCCCACCTAAGACCATCCTAAGTCTCCTATCCAGTGGTGTCATCTACTCTCTTGCAGACGGAACGCTGGGCAGGACTTAGAGTGATCGACAGCCCGTCGACTCACTTCCGCTTTCTTCGCGCGCCCCGCACGGCTTTCCCTCACCTCGGAGGGAGTGCCTGCTCGCCAGGGGGGATGGGTGGGGGGTGCGCTGGGTGCCTGGGTGAGCAGGCGCCCCCTCCGAGGCGAGGGAAAGCCGCGCGGGGAGCACGAAGAAAGCAGAAGTGAGTCGACGGGCTGTCGATCACTCTAAGTCCCGCCCAGCGTTCCGTCTGCAAGAGAGTAGATGACACCACTGCTCCTATCCCTAATATAATAACACAGTGGTTCTCAAATCTCTTAGACCAGGATCCAGTTTTTGGAATGGCACTTGTGTCAGGACTCTCCGGAAGTGATATCACTAACCTGGAAGTGATGTTGTGTCAGGAAGTGACATAATCATGCAGGAAGGGCTAGCATTGTGACGTAATCAAATGACGCTCCTGAAATGCAAACTGGCCTTCTTGGACTGCAGCAATTGCACAACCAGGAAACATCCCTGACAGAAAGCAAGATGAGGACAAAATGTGATGTAAAAGCACTGAACTAAAAACCTTTTTTTAAAAAAATCTCTCCTTGAAAATTCAAATTGTTAACACTCACAAAAAGGAATATAGCAAGAATAAGGCCTGCAGCTTCCAAGATGGATGCTCTCAGCTTTTCAGGCTCCACCAAGTGGGTCCTGATCCACAACTTTTTATATATTTGTGTCCCTCTGTGTGTGTGTGTGTGTGTGTGTGTGTGTGTGTGTGTGTGTCCGTGTGTGTGTCCAGGATGGAGAAAGAATGGATGCCAGGAAGCATTTGACTGGGACAAAGTTGTTCACAACACAATGATCCTCTCATTGGGACAATACTTAGACCTTCTGTGTGAGGAGTTCCTTCCCCCTCGGGCCAACTGGTTGTGTTTTCACTGTCCTTTATTCTGGACTGATGGACTCACGACTAATCTGCAATAAATAGCCATCATCAGAGGTAATGATCACTCTTTCCTCTAAGTAGCACATGACCTCGAGTGACCTCTTGGCCTCTCTCTGCACCTAAATGAAGGTCCTTTTGGAGGTTTCACGTCTGCTGTAGATGATGGGTTTTGCCTTGATCTCTTGCCTTGATCCCCATCTCTTGTTATTTCACTGTCCTCCTCAGCCTCTCAGCTATATTGTGGTTTCTCCTTGTATGCCGACCCAAATACGCTGGTCAAAGAGGAAAAAAAAACTCCCCTCTTCCTTCTTGTATGTTTAGGCTGTAAAACGATGGAGCGTTTCTTCGGGTGGAAGTGATAGGACTAATGCTAGCGTAAGTCTTACTGCCTGAAAGAACGTCATAGGTGCCCCTTCCCTCCCAACCTGCTCATGCCGCATGCCTTCAAGCGCACTTCAAGCGCACTGCTCCCCAGCGGAAATGTCTGGACTGCTTGGACACAACCCCAACACCCTTTGAATGCCTCCTTGACCCTTTGGCACCTGACATCACACAGCCAAGCCGACCCAGGGCAGCTCTTCCGGGTCATCCTTCCACATGCCGGAGCAAGCCTTGGTTGCATTCCTCCCAAGCCATCCCTGCGGGGTAGCCCCCTACTCTTTCCCTGCCAGTCTCCCAAAGTGGCATCTTTCCCCATTTTCTGAGTAGCATGGTGTTTGTTTGTTTTATCATGATGAGCTTATCCTGATCCCACCCCCGGCTCACCTGCCACCAAAGACTGAAAAGAAACCAAATGCTTTGAAACAGGTTCCCAATTAGTACTTGCTTGGTGGTGGTGGTGGTGGTATTTTGGTGTCGTTTCTTTGGGTGTCCTTTTGCCGTATTTGATCCACGTTCCGATGAGAGGCCGGAAAAGAATAGCCTGCTCGTGCCCCTAGTTTGTCTCCTTTGATGGAATTACTGTTGGATTTGAGAAGCAGCTCACAGTGTGTACAAGGAGGACAATAATCAACTTATTTTTTCTTCTCAGGTGAGGGTAAGAGTCATTGCATGAAACTAATTCCTTTGATCTTCCCTGGCTTTTCATTGATCAAGGACATGTGAAGGGGGATAAGCAGCGTTGTCATTCCCCGGGGGCGGGGAAGACGGCGAAACGGACCGGAACGCAACGGGCGGGCTGACGCTCACCCGTTTCTCCCGCCCAGCGTTCCGGCTGAATGACAACGCTGGGGATAAGCAACACCAAAAACAATCAGGGGGAAGGAGGTCCTTCGGACCAAGAATGCTTCCTTGTGAGCACACAAATGCCTGCTGTGTTTTGGCCCAGCCGTCCATCATTGCAAACATGGCCATCGACAGCATTTATTATTTTGTCATTTTTCTCCATAATCACGGAGGAGAGATTCTTTCCCTACACTTCTGCATTACCTCTCCACCAAGAGTCCCTAAAGTGGTTTATATTAGAAAAAATCCCCATCAGCCCACTAAAACTGTGCTGCTAAAACTCACAATAGCTTAAGCAACAACGGCAGCCAGATTTAGAAGGGCGGAGGATTAAAAATAAGCCTGGAACAGCCACTGCCACCAACCCGGCTATCGGAAGACCCTCAGCATCCGCCAAAATTCCAATTTCCCTGCAAGGAACCACAAGGGCGTGGGCAGAAGCCAGCGTGGCACCACTCCTGCACCAGCCATGTTCGGCTGGAGCGGGAGTGGTTCCAGGGGGTGCAAGGGAGGGCAGGAGGGCATTTCTGGGTAGGGGGTGGACGGGCCAGAAGGTGTGCCAGCCCAGGATGGGGTGGAGATGGGATGTGGCCGTTAGGTCGCATCCAAGCTCCTGTCCCCAGGCCGTGCGGCCCCAACCAAAACTTTACCTATAGGCTAATGGGTTCTGAGCTGTCTGTGACAGCTCAGGAGAGAGAACTTGGGGTGCTGGTGGACAATTCAATGAAGGTATCGACCCAGGGTGCGGCAGCAATTAAGAAGGCCAATTCCATGCTTGGGGTCATTAAAAAGGGGGTTGAGAATGAAACAGCCAATATTATCATGCCATTGTACAAATAGATGGTAAGGCCACACCTGGAATATTGTGTCCAGTTCTGGTCGCCGCACCTCAAAAAGGACATAGTGGAGCTGGAAAAGGTGGAGAAGAGAGCGATGAAAATGATTACCGGGCTGGGGCACCTCCCTTATGAAGGAAGACTGCAGCGTTTGGGGCTCTTCAGCCTAGAAAAAAGGCGCCTGAGGGGGGACATGATTGAGACATACAAAATTATGCATGGAAGGGATAGAGTCGATAGAGGGATGTTCTTTTCCCTCTCTCAAAACACCAGAACCAGGGGGCATCTGCTAAAACTGAGGGTTGGGAGAGTTAAAACAGCTAAAAGGAAGTACTTTTTTACCTAGCGGGTAGATGGTCTGTGGAACTCTTTGCCACAAGAGGTGGTGATAGCATCTGGTCTAGATGTCTTTAAGAGGGGATTGGACGGATCTCTGGAGGAAAAGTCCATCGTTGGCTATAGGCAATGATGGGTTGTAGCCTCCTTACATTAGTAGTAGGCTACTTCAGAGTACTGGGTGCAAGGGAGTGGCAACAGGATGCAAGCATCTTGTTGTCTACTGATCTCCCTTAGGCACCTGGTGGGCCACTGTGAGATACAGGAAGCTGGACTAGATGGGCCTTTGGCCTGATCCAGCGGGGCTCTTCTTATGTTCTTATAATTCGGGCCACGCGGCATCCTCAGATCTGCATCTGCTAAATAGCAGGCGCAGATCCAAGGAACCCATTGGGGCAGCTGGCGCCTACCCTGGGGTATGGTTGCCCTATCGAGGCTCCTGCCTACTCCCCAGCTGCCCAAGCCCAATGGCCCGCCTGTCCCAGCGCAGCTTAGGATTGCACCCCCAGTCCATCAACAAGCAGAAACGATCACACAAGTATCATCGACTGGTATTGTTGGTCTAATACGGGTTTCCACCAGATACCTGTGTATCAACCAAATACCTACATAGAATGTATGATGTTCTGAGCAGTGCCTTCTTTTGCAGTTCCAGGGGTGATATGGCAGGAAATTGTAGGGTTTTTTCCATACATTTTGTGGAAATTTCTCGATATCACTCCCAGTGCCCTGACAACAGCAGAGACTATGGTGCTGTGTTTCATCCACAGCCTGGTGGTCTCAATTGCGAGGTCTCTATATTTGGTCAAGTTGTCTTCGATTCCGGCACCTCCTGGAAATGTCAATTATCCACACTTTTTTGATTTCCAATCCCTGCAATACCTGGAGTATTATGTTGCAGGTGTCGATCAGTTTGGCTCTTGAAGTCCCACAAGATTCAGGATCCAAACTGATCGGTGATGATGATGATGATGATGATGATGATGATGATGATGATTCATTGTCATTGTCATAATCATAATCACTATTTTTGCCATTGGAGTGTACAGGGTCATTTTTGCTCTGGCCCTCACACAAATTACACAAGACAAGATAGATTTTGGACTATAAATGGACAATGTTTATTTACTGCAATGATAAACCATCAAATACGTCACCCTGCAGCTTCTTCCTGACCACACGAGAAGGGAACAAGGGGTGGTGGCAGCAGAGCAGCTCGCCACTGCCTGCAAGCCTGTTCTGGCGCATTCCGTGGCAAGTCAGTTCCCGCCTCTCACTCCTCCCTGAGCAAGGCGGGAAGTAGGAACCGTGACGTGCCTCGCTGGTGCCGGCTGGGGCTCTCTGCTGCAGGCAGCAGCCAGGAGTCCAGTCCCCGTGCTCTCTCCTCACATGATCCAACTGTGCAAGGGGTGGGGATAGTAAAATGTATGATCCAATGTGGATCGATGCAGCTGGGATACGCTCTACATGGAGCTACCCTTGAAGGCTGCCTGGAGGCTACAATTGGTGCAGAATGTGGTGGCTTGTGTGGTTGCTGGGGCTCGGCAGTTTGATCCTGTTGGACCACTGTCCCATGCCTGCACTGGCAGTGGGCTGGATGGAGGTGGCAGCAGGCTTGGGGTTCAGCACCCCCCCCCCGAATGCACCTCTCCTCATCCCACTCCCCATCCATCACTGGTGCAATCCGCATCAGGTCATCTCATGGTTGGGCCAGCCCCACCTAGCCTACTGGACAGAGTTGAGCGAGAAGAGTTCCACTTAAATGTGTGGAAGCATCACAGAGACACTCCCACTGTGAGCGCACAGTCTCCCTCATCCCTTCCTTGAGTTACCTGGAGATCACTGACTTCCTTGAGAACAAAGATCTGTGGAGATGAAAGAGGCGAACAGGCACAAGTTGCAGGTAGACAGGCACCTTCACGTAGAACTCGCCCAGCTAGAACATCACTGTTGAGGACCTTTTGATGCTAGTGCAGAGGTCCCCACGCTCAGCCTGGGCGGTACTCAAAGGCACCTTCCCTTGGCCTGCAGCGGCACAGTACAGAAATAGGAGGGAATCCTTTGTTCTGGCAGTGCCCAGCGCTAACTTTGAAGGTGACAAAAGCAGCACGCCCCCTCGCTCTTTTTCCGTGGGCGCTTTTGATCCGTGGTCAGGAGGAGGGACTGGGCCCCACAAGTGCCTCTTCTCTCTCTGTCACCCTTTTACTTTGAACGGAAGCCTTTCATCAGACAGTCTGATGCCAACTGGAGCTGCACAAGGTTCATACACACAGGGAGATGCATCCGTCATGCTAATCTCTCTCTCTCTCTCTCTCTCTCTCTCTCTCTCTCTCACACACACACACACACACACACACACACACACACACACACACAGGATTAGAGTAGGTGGGGCCTTGTAAATACTGTACATTCTAAGGCTTTCCCAAAGAATGATCTTCCTGTGGGAGCAGATGTTGCAGAAGGAGGGACTCCTCTTGAAAAGAGGCATTTCATGATCGTTTTGGATTTTTTTTTCTCTGTTCTTCAGTACAGCCCATAATCCACCTTGATCCTCTTCAACCAGCCTGCCAAGGGCTCTTCTCTTTCTCTCACTTCCCATCATCGTTTCCTTTTCATTGCCATGTCAAGCATAAAAACAAACCAACTCCCAGCAGAGGCGGATCTACAGGGAGGGCAAAGCTCTAAGTGTTGCAAGGAGCCTTACCCTGTCATGTAAATCCCGCCTCTCCCTTGCTGCTGTAGCCAGTAAGCAACACCAAGATGTTGCTTTTCCCTGTGAGGATTGGCTAAAACAGTGCAGGAGAGGAGTGATTTCCACTGCAAGGTAAGGCTTCTTGCAAAACATAGAGCTTTGCCCTCCCTTAGATCTGCCTCTGACTCCCAGCATAGTTGTTCTCACATTGTTATTGGCACAGACTTCTCTATCTCGCGCACTGTTCGGCTACCTGAAGACTTATGGGGCTTATGGGCCAAACCTCATGCAACATTTTCCTGGAAGTAAATCTGGCCGTAATTGAAATCAGTGGGACGTTGGCCTCCTTCAAACGATGACAGTCTTTCATGTGTTGCATCACATGTCTAATTTGTGTCTGTGAAGGCCCTTCACTTCAGGATATGTGGAAGTCCCATCTAAGGTTTAAGGCAGGTTGTGGCCTTCCACGCTCCACTTCTTATGTTCTGCTATCTGAACCACTATCCATTTTTACATGGGCCTCGTAGGGATTGTTGGGTGAGGGTTGCATTTGGAATGTCCTCCTTCTGTTCCACTTCACTGTGTTGCTAAAAACTTAGATTAGATGGAATGAAAACTGGCAACAGTAAAAAAAGAAAAGAAAGAAAAAGGCAATTGATGGTGCTTGCTACACGAACAGCAGCAACATCCACCACTACAATTTATTTCTAGCTGAACTAGGCATGTATCCTTACAATGAGCTGATTATGGTCTACACTGACTGGCAGCAGCTCTTCAGGGTTTCAGACATGGGTCTCTCTCAGCTGTACTTCAAGATGCTACTAGGGATTGATCCTGGGACTCTCTGCATGCAAAGCAGATGCCCTCCCGCTTAGCTAAGCCCAGCGTCAATAGCACAGGTCTCAATACCACAGGTTTTAACAACCTGGCTGCTGAATTCTAGACCAGTTGAAGCTTCTGAATGGGGAAACCAAGAAGCACACCCCTTCCCTTTGCCTGCTAAGAATTCATTCTGTGTCTCGTACAGAATTTAAGAAAAAAGAAAAGAAAGAGAAGCAGCAAGTGAAATATCTTTGTTGGATGATCCTCTCTGGAGAATTCAAGATCACCTGCAGCTACATTTGCAGTGGATTCTGAATCATTTATCATCCATTAATCGGGATGTACCCAGAGGCAGATCTAAGGGAGGGCAAAGCTCTAAGTTTATCATCCTTACAATGATCCTGTAAGTGGTGGTCCTTCCAATGGTCCTACGAGCGTTGGCTCCCATCCGCTTTACAGGGTTCAGGTAAGAGGGATGGAGGATGCAGGCCATTCTAAGTCTCACACGAGAAAGACAGAAGGAGCTGGTGGGCAAAAGGCTTCAGAGAAGGGGCAGGCAGCATTGCCCACCTCAGGATGACACACACAACTGCCGATGAATGCTGTTGCTACTGCCTCCCAGACCATGGAACAAGCGCTGGCCCCAGACAGAGAGTGCATTTGCAGTGATTACCTGGACATCGACCCAGTCGACCCCGTGTGCGGCAGCGATTAAGAAGGCCAATTCCATGCTTGGGGAAATTGAAAAAGGGGATGAGAATAAAACAGCCAATATTATCATGCCATTGTACAAATAGATGGTAAGGCCACACCTGGAATATTGTGTCCAGTTCTGGTCGCCGCACCACAAAAAGGACATAGTGGAGCTGGAAAAGGTGCAGAAGAGAGCGACAACAATGATTACGGGGCTGGGGCACCTCCCTTATGAAGAAAGACTGCAGCATTTGGGGCTCTTCAGTCTAGAAAAAAGGCGCCTGAGGGGGGACATGATTGAGACATACAAAATCATGCATGGGAGGGATCGAGTCAATAGAAAGATGTTCTTTTCCCTCTCTCACAATATCAGAACCAGGGGGCATCCACTGAAATTGAGTGTTGGGAGATTTAAAACAGATAAAAGGAAATACTTTTTTTACCCAGCGGGTAATTAAGCTATGGAACTCCTTGCCACAGGAGGTGGTGATGGTATCTGGCCTAGGTGCCATTAAAAGAGAATTGGACAGATTTCTGGAGGAAAAGTCCATCACAGGCTACAGGCCATGATGGCTTGTGCAACCTCCTTACATTAGTAGTAGGCTACTTCAGAATGCCAGATGCAGGGGTGTGGCCATAGGATGCAGGCATCTTGTTGTTGCATGAGCTTCCTGAGGCATTTGGTGGGCTGCTGTGAGAGACAGGAAGCTGGACTAGATGGGCCCTTGGCCTGATTCAGCTGGGCTCTTCTTATGTTCTTATGACATTTTTGCTTTCCGGGAGCCCTCATGGTCAAGCGAAATGTTTTCCAGAGAACTTCCAGCTCAGCTCTAAAAATGCCCTCCCCCCCAAAAAAAAATCAGGATCGGTGATGCACTGAAGGACAGGCAGGCACCCGTCACTCACATGCAAAGCCACGGTGGTGTCGTCCATCCGCCTGACTTCTTGGACAACCTCTGAACGCCCAGAAAAATAAGCCCAACTTCTGCTTGGTTACACACGGGGTCATAAGAACATAAGAACATAAGAAGAGCCCTGCTGGATCAGGCCAAAGGCCCATCTAGTCCAGCTTCCTGTATCTCACAGCGGCCCACCAGGTGCCCCAGGGAGGCACGAGACAACAAGATGCCTGCATCCTGTTGCCACTCCCTTGCACCCAGTACTCTGAAGTAGCCTATCATTGCCTGTAGCCTACAATGGACTTTTCTTCCAGAAATCTGTCCAATCCCCTCTTAAAGGCATCAAGACCAGATGCCATCACCACCTCCTGTGGCAAGGTCTCTAAACCTTGCTGCGTTAACAGTGCATGCTGGGGTGGGAGGACACAACAGGCCCCATCAAAATCCAGTTTGGAACCAATCTAAACCCAAGATTGGGTGTAGCAACAACAATCTGGTTTTGGCAGAGCTTCAGCCCAAGCCTGGGGGCACCCGGAGCCCCTGGAACTGCTTGATAGCGGCCGGCTTCACAGTAGGGAAAGCCATTTGGTGCAGCCAGGGCTGTGCTGCAAGTGGGGAGTTACCGTGACCACACACCATTACCGTGGCCCTTGCCAAGGGCCCCCCGCCCCGTGCTGCCACGCCAGCATCAGGGAGTGAGAGGGGAGGAAGTGGGAGGAGCAGGATGGAGACAGGGGCTGGAATGGAGGCTGCAGCACTATTGATGCCCGATCCCTCTTTTCTGGCCTCGATCCACCTTCCTGGGCCCCTTTGGAATGGAGCCAGCACAATTGCTGGCACAGGTCCGAGTAGACCCATTCAGGCAGCAAAGGCTTACCCCTGGGCAAGGGAACAAATGACTTCTGGGGCTGCCCCCCAACAGGATGCAGTGCATGCTCCAGTGGCATGGCTGCATTGGCCGCATTAGATACAGTAGGATTGGACTGCTAGTCTAGGAGTAACAAGGCCAAACGTGTGGCTATTACCACTATTTTGTTGAGATCTGTTCTTATCTAAGCCCATGGGATACCCAAAATAGGAGGCAGAATGGTATGGACCCCTGCTAACTGGGCAAGGGGCACTTTTTCAAGTAGTGCTCCTTTTATACAGTATTTTGCAGGGGGAGAGTAATTCTCCCTCTTCACCACAACACAGGGTCTTCTCTAGTGGCTGATGCTGGTGGTTCTTGTTTAGATTGTGAGCCCTTTGGGGACAGGGAGCCACTTAACTTTATTTTTTGCCTGTAAACTGCTTTGTGAACTTGTTGAAAAGCAGTATATAGATACTCTTTGATTGATTGATTGATTGATTGATTGATTGATTGATTGATTGATTGATTGATTGATTGATTGATTGATTGATTGATTGAT
>JAJKFI010000036.1:3198705-3238161 GCA_029204185.1 Lerista edwardsae | reverse complement strand
GATTGATTGATTGATTGATTGATTGATTGATTGATTGATTGATTGATGGACTAGAAGGATAACACATTCCTTCCTGGATAGATCAGGTGGGTAGGTTTTGTAACAGAGTACCAAGATTTTCTTTCTGGCGTCATTGTGATTTTTTTTTTCATAATTTCTGTTCACATGGAATGCTAACACCCTGCATGTGAATCTGCTTCCATTTCCCTACTTCAGCGACTGTCACACAATATGGATTCTGCATTGTTTCCCTCTCCGATAACCCCGACTCTTTTCCCGTCGCAGGTATTTTACATGAACAGACCCCACGGCGAACATGGCTAACCGTGCTTTGCCTCTGTGGTTGTTTTTAAGAGAACGATGTTCCAATCCTGAGCAATTTGAAAGTATCGCAATCCCTGCTGGGCTTCTCAACCTGCTGTACTTGGTAGCTTTATGGAAGGAAGCTGCTGAGTTTTTCTCCACATAAATCCCAGCATCCATCTAACATAAGAATCGGGTCAAAAGGGAGGGAGAATCTCCCAATAATTGCAGACTTTCTCATGCATGCAACACAGGGAAAGATGGTTAGATGTGGTATCAGGTGATCTGTAGTTGAATAACCTGTGCTTTTATAAAAATTAACGGCAGCTCTAGGGAAAGCGAGGTTGATTGGGGACACCATGCTGGAAGAAAGTGATTGATCTCTTTCTCCTGTGCTATTGTCCCGATCCCAGCTGTTACTACTCCCAAGTTGCTATTTGCCCTGCTGCAAAAAAAAAAAAAAAAATACAGATACACCTACAGTCAGTAGCATAGGTGCAGGGTGGTAGCTTGGTAAGTATTGCAGGAGTTGCAATGTGCCATGTAAGTGGCCCCTCTCACTCATCGTCAGAGCCATTTTGAGCAGCGACGGCAACTGTGAGACGACCTGCTTACATGGTGCATTGCTGCACCTGTAATACTTATAGTGTCTCTCCTCTGTGGCTATGCTACTGCATGCACTATACCTCTTCCACAGCCCTCCTGAGAATGACCCCAGTCGACGCAGACAGGCGTCCTTTGTTTTAAGATGTAAACCTGCAGTACAGCTAGCAGCTATAGCGATATCTTGCTGCAGGTGTTTTCTCCAGAGCAAGAGGGAAGGCAGAACGCTGCTTCTTGGAGGGCCCTGCCCCCTGAAGCTTTTGTGAATACATTCATGTTAAAGGAATCTGCTGCCACTTCCCCAGGCCCCTTTTTAATGGATCAAAAGTCTTGCAGTGGGTTGGTCTCACCCATGATTCAGCAAAACCCTGCTGTGCCAAACTGCTTGAAATCTCTAACCCTTCTTCCTCCATTTATATTTCTTCACAGCAAGAAAAACAGCAGACACCAAACAAGAGACCCTGGGAAGGAATCCGGAAGGTCCACTCGCCGCCGGCGTGGGTTAAAAAGGACATCGAGCCTGTTGTGCCGTCCCCCTTGGAACTCAAAACTGTAGAATGGGAAAAGGCAGGGGCCACCATCCCTCTGGTGGGACAGGACATTATTGACCTCCAGACAGAGGTCTGAGGAGGGAAAGAGACTCTGAGGGTGTCTTTTCCCCACCGGAAAACAAAAACAAAACGCAAAATACAAACAGATAAGATTTTTTTAACAAAAATGAGCTGATTAATTGTAATCGAACTGGAGAGAGCAAAGTCTGTTGGTTTCTTTGGGAAACCTTTTCCCTGAAAAGGAAGAAGAAAATACGGAGTAACCTTTGTATTGTTCTCTGCAGACAGAGTTGGGGGAACTATTACTTTGTAGAACATAGTAGCAGTAGGTGCAGAATGAAACACGGTCTTTCCCGGGTAAGGAAGCAGGCCGAGGGGGAGGAAACAAAGTGGGGGAAGGGGAGGAACCGAGTCGGGGGGAAACATGAAATCAGCCTGATGCTCTTAGCGCCAAGAGGATGGTTGGAGAATCTTCACCAAGAGGACGTTGATGGCCATGTGGTGGCAAAGGATGTCAGGAATGAAGGAAGTGGCAATCAGAAAGCAAGATCCAGCAAAAAACACAAACAACAAAACAAACCAAGTGGCAGCTGGCCAACTGCATAACTGGACACTGCCGACTGCTGCTCGGTTCTTGCCTAGGTGGTGGGAGGGAGAGAAATACCCCGTCTCCCTTCAACCTCCTTCCTACCACCAGGAAGAGATCAGGAATGGAGATTCTCAACCACGAGGAGGCCTGCGACGAGTTGCATTTCTCCTGCAGCCCTCCGGGAGCCAGCTCAGAGGATACCGAGTTGAGACAACGGGACGGGAGTCCGGCCTAGAGACTCCCAAATGTCTTCTTCCATACTGAATTTCATGAACTCTTCAAAATTTTTAAAAAAGTGTGATGTTCAGACGACAAAGAGAGCGCCTCTTAAGACAACTAAGATCCACTCAAATGCTCCAGACAAAATACTTTGACTGGGTAAGGGAGGGTATTTTTAAAAACAAACAAAGAATGAAAAAAAAAAAGAATGTAGGTCATTATATTGACTGTTAGTAGATCATAGACAACAAGCTTGTGGTGGGCCTTTTTGCACAAAGGCGCACATGGCCACATCATGTTTTTCTTTGTTTTCAAAAGACTCGACAACACTTTTCCCTCTCGCTGCTTTCTGAAAGTGGACAATCCCCGGTTTCCAGGCCTGGAGAATTTGAGAATACGGAGAACATTGCCTTAGGACTAAGAGACAAACTGAAAACAAAAATGAGTAACATCCACTTGGGAAACAAAAAAAATCTATTTTTTTTCTTCTTTTTCTTTTCTTCAATAAAAAGAGAACTTGAAACCCCCGGACGTTCCTTTCTTTGGCTTGCGTTATTCCCAACGACTTCCCATACATTTGCTCCATGCAGACAGGGCAAGAAAGGCAGGCTGCTCTTCCAACGTTCCCCTCAGGAACAAAAATGGGGAAACGTAAAACTTATTCAGGTCTTTTTCCTCCATGGCAATGCAATGTTGTCCGCGGTTGAGGAAATCCCCTTGATGCTTTCTGCTCCCAGGGTCACACCTGACCCACACAGACATGAGCATCAGAACCCCCTTGTGCAAATCAGGGTCAGGGATGCAGCAAGCACCAATTTCACTACTTCCCCCACCCAACTCCAGCAAGACGGCTGGTCGGGCTTCGGCAAGACAAGTGCAAGACTGGAACAAGAAATTAAAAGTTTCCTAAGAAAAATGTTCATGGCCTTACCTTTTGTTTGGGGGGGGGGGGGAATCATGAATCGCAAACTAGACACATTTCTGGCATTTTTTAAAAACTGTAAAATGTTCAGCAATATTTAAGCAAGAGAAAAAAATCAGGGTTTTTGTAAAGAAAAAAACAGCAATTTTTAGTAACTGCAAAGGTTCACTATCTTTTTTTTCCCTGCACAGACAAATACAAATTCTCCCTCCATGTCTAGATCTTTATAGTTTTAACATATTTTCAATATAGAAACCAAATACATTTTATCCTATTTATGTTTTCCTGCAAACCACAGTTGTCTTTTGTCAGTGGAAAATAGGGTGTTTTTTTGTTTGTTTTTTTGTTCGGATGTTTTTCCTCCAACAATTCAGTTTGTCAAAATGTGTTTATGGAATGAAATAGGTGATCAGATTTGTCAAGGCTGGATTTCATGCAAGGGCTGTGATCCAGCAATGTGGGTTGGCTTCTCCTTGCCTCCAAAGTCCATTTAAAGCACAATCCTAACCTGAAGTTAGGCCGGCACAGTTAGGCCAGCAGAGTTTGTCAGGGCCACCATAAAATGCATTTGGACCACTCTCGGAGTCAGAGGGGATGGTGCACGTCTGTGTGCTGGCCTCTGTGACTCAGAGAGTGGTCCACACATACTTTACAGTGGTCCTTGCGCCGGCCAAACTCTGCTGGCCTTACTGTGCTGGCCTAACTCCAGGTTAGGACTGTGCTCTTAATTTCCATCAGTGCAGAGTGTAGCCCTGAGCATATGCCATATTGCAAGCCAATAGCTGCCCCCTCTGTTACAGGGAACGGGGCACCCTACAAACAAATGTCCTGTGTAGACTGGTGCATGTAGCAGGACTCGAAGTCAGGGGGCAGCAACATTTTCAGCAAAGGGCTGGCTGTTTGGCAATGAGATCACATCGCTGCTGAACCTCTGGGTGGCCGAGTTATCAGGAGTCCTTGAGAGGCAAAGCCCACCCCCCTGGCCCAAATGTGCTGCTCACTGGACAGGGGACAGTGGAGCCACCTACGCGGGCTGGTGGCGTCTCTCTGCTGCCCAGCACCATTCCCTGGCAGGTGTGTGGAGGGGGGAGGGCTCCCCTCCCAAGCCGAGCTCTGCACAGGCCAGATGACCTCAGGTGTGTGTGTGTGGGGGGGGGGCTGGATCCAGACTGCGGGCCGTAGGTTGCTGACCCCTGCTGTAGGCAGCAGTGCCCTTGTTTCGAGTGGAACTGGATGCCGGTCGTGCAAGCCACTGTGCAAGCCCCTTTGGCGTGAATGGGAAATGTGCAGGAGCACTAATGTGCCGTTACACAATTCCTGCTTCCCTGTTGGTGCTTAAGGGCCTTCCAGTCTTCAGGTACTGTTGGGGGAAATCAGAAATCCATGAACAGAAAATATTCACTTAAAATGCTCATCCACGACGGGTAAATCCTTGTTAGCAACAATTGTGAATTCTTTTTTTTTGTTTTTTCCTCATGGTGGGAAAAAACCCGCTGAAGAATGTGATACTGGCAGGTTGTAGAAATGGGGCTTTCTAATGCGTAGGGAGGCCGGTGTGACACAAGGCACGCGCAGGTGTCTATGGAGGTTGGAACCGCCCAGCCCTCGCCAAATCCCTCCCACCAGTGCAGCCAAGTCATTGGAGTGCATGCTGCATTGTGCAAGCGGCGCGGGGGCGGGGAGTTCCAGAGGTAAGGGAACAGTTGTTATTCCTTTGTGTGGGGCTAAGGGTCAGCCTCTTTGAGGCCAGGAATGGGAACAGGATCTTGGCAGAGCCGCTGTGGCTGAGACCACCCCTCCCCAGCCCCAGTCTCCACTCCATTCTGCCCCCTTCCCTTCCCACCACTCCCTCCCCCCATGCCAACTTACCAGCACTGGGGGAGGGGTCTCCACGGGCTGCTGGCTGCTGCCACCTGTGCTGCTCAGAATGGGTTGTGTCCTGCGACGGCCATAAAGCACATGGCCGCCACTGCCAGCAGCTCCAGCAGGCCCACAGGATGGGGCTGAAAGCCACATCTGGCCCTGCCGTTCCCATGCACCAGGTGCTCACCCTGTGACGCGCGCTCATTTCTTTGCCCATTCCCAAATTCTGGCCAACGTTGGCTTTAAGGTGTATGACTCCCTGAACAATGTCAATGTGGGATTTGGTGTACCTGCTTCTTGGACAGTTGTCCACAGTTTTGGTTCCACGGTGCTCTCTGGAATCAGAAATGTGGGACAGTCCTACAAAGGGCATGTGCACACGCACGCACGCACACGCACACACGCGCGTATGTACACAAGCATAGGGCGTAATCCCGGGGATTGCGTAGCGCCTACATGGCGTGGTTGCCTCGGCACAACGTCATGAGTGCCTCCGTGGGGGCACCGACTGGCACCCCCCCGCGTCTGTGCGAGGACTCCCAGGCTGACGCGCGCAGTAGTCAAAGTCGGCTGGCACAGGGGCAGTTCCGGGAGGGCAGGAGGGCGGAACTGGGCAGGGTGTTGGCAGGCCCAGGGAGGCGGGCAGGATTCGGGCTGTGCAGCTTCCTCGGTTCTGCGCCCATGATTCTGAGGAACCCATAGGGGAGTCTGGTGCCTCCCCTGGTGCAAGGGCACAAATGTGCCCTTGCGCTGAGGAGGCTCCAGTGGCTTCCCAAGCTGCGTTGGATGCAGTGCAGGCCCACTGGCCGGCCGGCCTTCTCCAGCACAGCCCAGGATTGGGCTGGTCCTCTGTGGTCCTCAGAGAGTGCTGATAAGCAGCCCCAACCTCCACTCAGGCCCGCACAAGCACCCCTCCCTGCAGAAGGGTTGCATCTTTGGAGTCCGGGAGGTGGAGGTCCAGGTAGCTCTTCCTGAGACTAGGACCCGAACCCATCACTGCACATTGATATGTCTGAGGTGGTTCTTATGGGGCAGGCCGAGGAGTGAGGAATTGTTGAGCCACTGCAGTGCAGTACAGTTCACAAATGGTTGGGCAGCTCCAAATTGTTAGTCATTAAGCATACTTGGTCGACCGAGAGAGAGAGAGAGAGAGAGAGAGAGAGAGAGAGAGAGAGAGAGAGTACCTCTGTATCATAGCCCTGTGCACCTCATAGGTTGTTGGGAGGGTTCCAGGAGGAAAACTCCATCTGTGCTGCCCGGAGCTCCTTGGAGGAAAGGCAGGATTGAGGCCAAAGTGAAAAGCGGCAGCAAGAAATCCTGAAACTCCAGGGAAACGTTGCATGTTGGGATAGAGGAAGGCGGAAATTATTGCAGCCCTTTTGGGTGTCTTAGGCCTCCGTGTGCAAAGGCAACACTGCACAACACACAGGATGTGTGTGCTTTGGCCCAGGGTTTTTTCCTTTTCCTCTTCAAGTAGAGCACAGGAGCCTGAAGAGTGAACTGTGATGGGAGATGGGGAGGGGACTTGAGAACTTCGTCCTTGCCCCAGTTTTGATCCTGGGCATTAACGTCAGCCAATGGATGCTGGTTTCCTCTGGAAAAAGAGTGTGCCAAAGACACATAGGGTTAAAATAGTTGCAAGGACACTATTCGAAGGTCCCCTACCACCCCCACTGAAGAACCCACCCCCTTTTGAGCAAACATATCCCATGCACTGTTTAAAAACTAAAAGGAAACAAGGGGGGAATTATGCAGCTCCTGTTACATGCCCTGGGGCAGAGTCCCCAGCCTGTGCTGCCCCAGGGCAAGCCGAGGAGCAGCAAACTGTGAAGTTCAGGAGGCTTAAAATGAATCAGAAGCCAGACCAGGGACTGCAGTGAGAGTATTGAGGGTGAGCTTTGTGGGGCCTGGACCACCAGGAAACACGTATCGCTGTGGACGTTTGTGGCCTGTGCGTCCCTTCCTTTGGGATTGACAGGCACCAGCCATTCCTGGTGGTTCTGCAAATGCTGTCCCCATTCCAGCTCTAGAATCACTTTCAGGGCGCAATCCTAACTTTGAGTTAGGCCGGCATAGTTAAGCCAGCAAAGTTTGGCCGGCACAAGGGCCACCGTAAAGTATGTTTGGACCACTCTTGGAATCAGGGAGGATGATGCACGTCTGTGGGCCTCTCTGACTCTGAGAGTGGTCCAAATGCGCTTCACAGTGGCCCTTTGGCCAGCCAAACCTTGCCGGCTTAACTATGCTGCAGGCCAGGTTAGGACGGTGCCATCAGTTGTCCTAATCATGCAGGTTTCATGTTCAAACCTGAAGGAGAGAAGGGAAAGGAATTCCTCCAGCACGTGAGCAGCGAGGTCCAGAGAGGGAAGGTGAAACTATTTCTCAAGGGCTTTAGACCAACACACAGTCCAGTTTGTTCCAGGAGAATCCTGATTTGTATCAAGTGGGAGGTGTTTGCTTTTGCCCGACTGCATTCAGCGGCTTCTGCATTAATAAGCACCTTTACTTCTTGCTATCTTTGCCTTGTGCAATGCAGAGAACATACATGGGGACCCCGTTGTTGTATCCTGCAGCTGCTTGACAGGATTAAAGCGGTGGAAGGAGCAGGAAAGGGGAGACGCAACCCGTTGCAAAGTCATCTTTCCAGGTGACCAGAGGGAGTTGGGGGAGAAGCAGCAGCTCCCTTGCCCTGTATCCCCACTCTAACCTGACCGGGCTGGGGTTAAAGGTGCCCTAGAGGGTTTCCTGAGGAGGAGGACTGTGGCATGTCACCTGTGTCTTATCTGCTAGGAGTGCTGAGTACCGGTTAGCGTGGGCGTGTTTTGTGAGTCACAGGTTTTTTGTGTGGTTGTGGTTTTTGGGGGAGACTCCTGGCATTGCAAATGGGTCTTCTGAATGGGTCAGCACACGCTGCAATTGAAAGGTGCAACTCGCCAGATCTCCCACCACTTTCACACACGAGGCCACTGGCCAGGTTGAGGGGTGTAGGAGCATTCTCAAGACCACTCCCTGCCTCGGCTGCATGTGATTTTGCGATAAAAAGCAGAAAAGATGGTGAGGACAGGTTTGGGAGGCTGAAGCCTTGGCTGAAAGGTGGATGGACAGCTCAGTCCTGTCCGTCTCCCTGGGCACAAAGGCAGCTCTGCCCAGAGGTCACCTGATGCAGCCAGCCGGGGAGCTTCCGATCTGAGGAAAGGGAAGATTCATTCCATTGTTCAGGGCAAGCATCCACAGCCCAGAGGGGTCTACCCGAGCCTGGGCCTGCCTTGAAAGCACATACCGGAGCAGACCCAGGGAGGTGAATCAAGGCCGGGAAGGGGGTCAGTATATTGGCAGCCCTGCTGCCAGCTATCCTGCTCCCCTCCCAGCCTTGACGTACACCTCTCCATGCCCCAGTGTCCATCCCATTCCTTCCACCTCTTGTGGTGGTTTACCAGTGCCAGGCATCATGCGGGCATGGCCACTGATGGTTTGCCGTGGCAGCCATGCTGCTTTCTATGGCGTGTTGCCTTCTGTGATAGCTGTAAAGCACACGGAGTCAGCAGAAGATGCCTTCTGGCAATGCCATGGTGGAAGAGGATTGGGCCAAACGTTGCTCAGATAGAAACTGCCAATCATTTCCAGTGCAGTGTGGGGCACATAGCAAAGCGTGAGACAACTGGGCACATAGATAGGTGTGCACACCATGGCTGCAAACCAAGATGCTGATGCAGAAGGGTGTCATTGTTGATTCTGACAAAGGTGGTCACAAGTCTGGAAGGAGACTAGGGATGAGATTAAGAGTGCTATCCTAACCTGGAGTGAGGCTGGCACAGTTAGGCCAGCAAAGTTTGGCCAGCATAAGGGACACTGTAAACTGCGTTTGGACCACTCTCAGAGTCAGGGAGGATGGTGCACGTCTGTGTGCTGGCCTCTCTGATTTCAAGAGCAGTCCAAACATACTTTATGGTGTCCCTTGTGCCAGCCAAACTTCACTGGCACAATGTTGCTCCAGGTTAGGATTGTGTCCTTAGTCCCTCCTGTCCCCCAAACATATGGTCTCCATGATCACAGCTGACAAAAGTGGACCTTCTTACTAGAATGAGGGTTGCAGTTCTACAGCCACCTGCACCAAGCCCTAGAGGTGGGAGTCCCTAGAAACTGTTTATTCATCACAGAAAGAATCCAAGTCAGGTGTTGGGTTTCACGGCTTATTTTATAAGAGGAAAAAATATAAGGAAAGAGAAAGGAACGGCATCTTGCAACTATCAAACCACTCTCTTGTCACATGCCATGAATAACTGCTTGATCTGCAAGCATTTCTATGATGTTTTTGGTGAATTATATTCTTTCAGGTGACATGGATTTTATTTTATTTTATTTCAAAATTGGCAAATCCCGACCAGCATTTCTGTTGTAATTAGCTATGTAATCTTCCCCTCCCCGTCTTAATTTAAGCCAATAAAAACTGTAATTGTTTTTTTTTTTTGAGAGCGAGCGAGCGAGCGAGCGAGCGAGAGAGAGAGAGAGAAGATGTATTAAAAACTGTCATGTCATTGTCATATTTCAGTTCTTCTTTGTAAGACAAAAGCACAACGGCCTCAGAATCTGGGATGCGGCGTATTGTAACACTTCGAATGACACGTTGTGGGCTCAGTCCAACAGGATAAAGTTGCCTGGATGTCCCACTGAAAGGACTGGGAGTTGGGCAGGAGTCCTCTTGCCTGGGCAGGAAGCATCTTGTTGGATTGGGACCAATGAATTTTAGTATACGAATAGCTTCCAGTTGTGTGATAAGACTCCCCTTTTCAGTTGCCCTCTGCCCTGCGGAGTCCCACTTTTCTGTTGCCCCTCCCTGCCACATCTCCCACGGCCACCAGCACTTTCCCTCCACTCCAGTAGCAGGATGATGTTCTGTACGGCGGGGATAAATGTGTAACGGTTGTTGATATTCTCCTATTTTCTGCTCCGTTTTCTTGGGTTGATTCTGTTCGATCCAGTTTCCCCCCCCCTCCCGCCGCCCCTCCCAGTAGTCCCTCTTCCAATTCTGTGTTTGTCAATTATCTCTGTACAGTTTTCAGAGCACACATGATTGTGACTTATTTCTAATAAAAGGAAAATACAGAAACATTAGTTGTGCCTGGATTTTTAAAGTTGTTTGCTTGTTTTGTTGAGGGGGAAGCACAAGGAGTATCAAATGAATGTTCTCATGAACCTTGGAAAGCTGTATGTGTTGGAAGCCCAATTCTGCATGTGTGAGAAATCATGTGAGCAAATATGTGGAGCTTCTCCGATAGAGCATCTGTACTTGTGAAGCACCTTCTGATGCTCTCTGAAAGCGCTACTCGTATGTCCAGGGTTGAATGTGCAGTCTGGGGACTGATGAGTTCCTTCACAATTCTGCCTTCCTTCCATATAGCGGCTGATCATAATTGCTACATTCCTGACATAAAGCCGCCGCCCCCCAATCCATTTTGTTATTTTTCCATTGGTTGGCCCTTCTAACTTTCATTCCACTCTGCCTACCTTTCTGGTTTCAACTGGGAAAATTTCTAAAATTAATATTGGAATTAGCACTTGCAATTTTGCCACCAGGTGCAAAAAGTGTTCATGTGCAAAACTGATGTGTTCGTACAGTTGTTTCTGGATGGGCCTGAATGTTTCTTTTATGGCTTCTTTACCTTCAAAAGGGATGTGGTGGCACAGCGGGTTAAACCGCTGCTGCTGGGCTTTCCAACCGGAAGGTTGGGAGTTCAAGACTGCGTGATGGAATGAGCTCCCGTTGCTTGTCCCAGCTCCTGCCAACCTAGCAGTTCGAAAGCACCTAAAAAAATGCCAGTAGATAAATAGGGACCACTTCGGGGGGAAGGTAATGGCGTTCCGTGTGCCACGGCGTAGAGTCATGCCGGCCACATGACCACGGAAGCTTGTCCTCAGACAAACGCCGGCTCTACAGGCTTTGAAACGGAGATGAGCACCGCCCCCTACAGTCGGTCACAAATAGACCATTCGGTCGTGGGGAAACCTTTACCTTTACCTTTTACCTTCAAAAGTCCTTTTGGTTCCCTGGAAGGTTGTCAAGATGTTAGCACTTGCCTTGTGACACCATTTTCAGAGCACAATCCTAACCTGGAATTAGGCCGGCACAGTTTGGCTGGCACAAGGACCACCGTAAAGTGTGTTTGGACCACTTGGGCAGTGCAATCCTATTGCGCCCCTTGCATTGATGCAACGTCATAGCGTCAACGCAAGGGGCGCCAATCTTCACCCCCGCATTGGTCCTGTTGCACCCACACTGAGCCTGTCTTGCGTCGGCTGAAGTCAGTTGGCGCAAGGGAGACTCCGTGTGGAGGCGGCAGTGGGATTGGAGGTGGGAGGGAGATTGTGGGCGGGACGAGGGCAGGACGTGGGCAGGCTTGGGAGGCGGCCATACGCCTGCTTAGCAGGTGCAGATTCGAGGAGCCCATAGGGGAGGCTGGAGCCTCCCCCACAGTAAGGGAGCGCATGTTCCCTTGCCGCAGGGAGGCTCCAGCCTCTCCTAAGCAGCGCCGGATATGGCTCTGGCCTGTCCAGCAATGCTTAGGATTGCGCCCTCAGAGTCAGGGAGGATGGCGCATGCCTGTGTGCTGGCCTCTCTGACTCCGAGAGTAGTCCAAACATACTTTACAGTGTCCCTTGTGCCGGCCAAGCTTTGCTTTATTTGCCTCATACTTACCTCAGAATTTTACCTCAGAAATTTACCTCAGAATGCCAGAAACAAGGGAGTGGCGTTTGGACCACTCGCAGGGAGGATAGCGCCCGTCTGTGTTCTGGCCTCTCTGACTCTGAGAGTGGTCCAAACATGCTTTACGGGGTCCCTTGTGCCAGCCAAACTTTGCTGGCCTAACTATGCCGGCCTAACTCCAGGTAAGGACTGCGCTCTCGATTAGATTTCATGGCAATTCTATTCACGATCGATGCCATAAGCCACCTACCAAGAAGTTAAGCCCTCCTTGGTGGCACTGCAGGTTCTTGCCCTCTGCCACTTATGAACATGAGAGGAGCCCGACTACTGCATCAGGCCCAGTAGCACAGCCAGAGGGTTGTACAGACAGTAAGTACTGGAGCACTGCCGCGCACCATGTCAGTGGCCCCTCCCACTTGCCATCAGAGCCATTCCGGGCAGCAACAACAATGCCCACTTGCCATTGTTGCCCGGAGTGGCTCTGATGCCAAGTGGGCAGGACTGTTTACGCAGCACATTGCAGCACCTGCAGGACTTATCGCGCTGCCAATATTATCATGCCATTGTACAAATCGATGGTAAGGCCACACCTGGAATATTGTGTACAGTTCTGGTCGCCGCACCTCAAAAAGGACATAGTGGAGCTGGAAAAGGTGCAGAAGAGAGCGACGAAAATGATTCCGGGGCTGGGGCACCTCCCTTATGAAGAAAGACTGCAGTGTTTGGGGCTCTTCCGCCTAGAAAAAAGGCGCCTGAGGGGGGACATGATTGAGACATACAAAATAATGCACGGAAGGAATAGAGTCGATAGAGGGATGTTCTTTTCCCTCTCTCAAAACACCAGAACCAGGGGACATCCGCTAAAACTGAAGGTTGGGAGAGTTAAAGCAGATAAAAGGAAGTACTTTTTTACCCAGCGGGTGGTTAGTCTGTGGAACTCTTTGCCACAGGAGGTGGTGATGGCATCTGGTCTGGATGCCTTTAAGAAGGGTTTGGACGGATTTCTGGAAGAAAAGTCCATCGTGGGCTATAGGCCATGATGGATTGTACATTAGTACATTAGTAGTAGGCTATTTCAGAGTACCGGGTGCAAGGGAGTGGCAACAGGATGCAAGCGTCTTGTTGTCTCGTGCCTCCCTGGGGCACGTGGTGGGCCGCTGTGAGATACAGGAAGCTGGACTAGATGGGCCTTTGGCCTGATCCAGCGGGGCTCTTCTTATGTTCTTATGTTCTTCTGCTTCCCCCTCTGGCTATGCTGCTGGAGACCAGAGGTCCATCTTGTCCTGCTCCCCACTGTGGCCAGTCAGTTGCTTCTGGAAGGTCCTGAGCAGCGTGTGGAGGCAGCAGCGATACCCACATGTTTTGCTGTGACCTTCTTTTTTATGTGGCCTGGAGAATGGGATGCAGAGGAGAGAAGACGCGACTGTGAGTTCTCTTGCTTTTGCCACTCCCTTCTAAGGCAGGCTTTTCTCAATATGTTGTAAAGCTTAATGATGACTAATTAGTAAAGAAAAGCATAAATGCCGCTGCCAGCCCACTCGGGGCCCCCAACGCTTGATCCAAGACCCTGTTCATCTATTATTAACGAGCGGAGCCTTCCCCGGTTGCTAAATGTCACATGGATGCACTGCCTGAGTATGCTGTGCACATTGCAGTAATGCTGCCTTCTAGGGTCATGCTGGAATGGAAATGTGAGTGTAAGGCAAGCCTGAGCGCATTGCTTTGGCAATTTATTAAGTCCTGTTGTGACTTCCTGCTGGGCTGCTGAGATGTTTCCTGCTGCGGCCGGCTTCGCGTCCTGCTCGGAATATCGCTCCTTGTGGCAACGCCGTTGAATGGGAGGTGGGTGGGCTCTGTGTGAGCCTCTGCCCAGCAGTGGGGAGTCCTGGGGGCCAGCCGTGACCTACCTAACAGGCAGCGGGGTGATGATGTCATCAATGAGAACCAAAGGGGAAAAGCAGAGAAGTGGTCGAGATGGGAGCTCTGGCCTGGTGACACCATTTTCAGTCCGAATGGAGACAGTGGAGGAGAGACAGGAGGCTGCCATGGAGGAAGACAGACGGGTGGAGACAGGAGGGGGGAGGAATCCCAGAGAGGTACGGAGCAGGAGAGAAAGGCAGGAGGACGGGTCCGGTGGCCATCTCGGGAACAGGGGCTTCCAAGCAACTCCCTCCCAGGGTGAGGACCTTCAGCCAGAGGGGCCCCTTGGTCTCCATGGGCAGAGGCCTCAGGAAAGCTCTGGGATTCCCCCTCCCTGTGGCATGGAAGCAGAGCTGCACACACCACATCTCTGGCCCTTTGCAGCAGTGGCCCAGAAGCACATGAAGGTGGTGCACAGTGATGTCATGCAGGCGGTACGCGGGGGTACGCGAGTACCAGTTTCTAGGATTACAGCTGGCCCCGCCCATTCGCCCGCCCACTCGGCGACTCCGCCCTCTGCAACGTTTGAATTTCCTGCATGTTTGAGTTGCCTGCATGTTCTCAGAGCCAGGCAGGCAGGCAGGCAGCGAGCGGAGCCTTTCCTTTCCTTGCCACTGAAAAATGAGCTGCTCTGGGGTTTTCACATGATGCCAGGCCTCCTTCACATGTTCTGGGGGTGCTGTGGAATACTGTTGCAACTGTTGGGTCAGTTTAAAATCATCTGAGGCCTCAAAAAGGGCTTTTTTCATGTCACTTCCTGCCACGACCTCACTTCTGGCTTATGACGTCACTTCCGGTGGGCGGGTCCCGACACCTGCCAATCAGAAGGGAGTACCTGTTCTTGAATCATTTAGATGACACCACTGGTGGTGCATGCAAAGGGCAAAGGGAGTTCTGGCAGCTCAAGGCCCCAGGAGGACGGAGCCGTGACGTAGGTGCATGTGTGAACCGGCCCATCCGGTTGCTCAGTGTCATCCACCGTTTCCAAAATGGCGGCGTTGTTTGCTTTTGGCGGCTGAACTTGCCAAGGCAGGCAACCGTGAACGGAGCACGCTCAGTTGATCCAAAACGGCGGAAGACACTGTGATCAGTCCACACACACCAGCACATACTGCAGTCCTCACGTTTCTCATTGAGTAACAACCGCAAACCACAGGTAAATCAAAGCAACCTATGGGGTCTTCCCTTCCCCTGTACAGGGGTCCACCCACTCCTTCCGCCTATGTCCGTGTTTGCCCTTTCCTGGGGAAGATGCTCTTCTAGGGGTTCGCCTGTTTCTGAGCACACCCATGAACAGGTGACCGTCCCAAGCTCCGCCCTTGCTGAGCACACCCCTCCCCTCCCCCGAGCACCGAGTCTGCCCGTTTGGGAGAAGGCTGGAGATCGTTCAGATGGAACAGAGAGGAAGGGCAGTTTGGGGGCTCCGCTTCCCCCCTCCCTCCCGGACGAAGCTTCACTAATTGTGAAACGCTTTCGGAGGGCTCCTGCCGCACAGGTGAGGGGCTGGGATGCAGCAGCCGCTTAATCTGCAGGGACGAACTTCATCAATGATCCAGTTATTGAGGCTTTGATGCCTTTTTTGTTTCCGTGAGCCGCGGCTGTCCCTCTGCTCGGAGATGGAGTGCATCGCGCGGCGTGTGCCAGGCGCTGGCGGGATCTGCCCTGAATGCAGAATGAAGGGCTATTAGCATATAAATTGATACTATAGGTTAGCGAGGCAGGTAGACTCGTTGGGCAGAATAATTTGGGGGAGGGAGGGAGGGAGGGAGGCCGGGAGATTACGCCATGGGAAGGGGCCAAATTAAAGTTTCTGCCTGTGCCTCTCGCCTTGCTGAGAGTGAGAATGAAAGTCATTTTTATCCTCATACCTTATTTTAGATTAGTTCTGTTTAAAGCATGCATCTGTTCTGGAGTCTTCATCTTCTTTTCACCTCTCTCCCCCCCCCCCCCCCAATATGTGCCTCTCACTCGGAGAGACTTTGAGATTTTCCCTCTCAGCATTTGCCAGCTTTGTGGCGGTGGCTGCGCAGTCACCGTTCGACACAAAAGCACCTCTTAGGCTGTGCCCCCCCTACCACGGTCATTTTTAACTGTGTGGGTCCTCCGGAGGAAGGGGGGCTTCCTATCCTACTTATTCTGTACATTCTGCTCTTCCTGAATTCAAACGTGAATTCTAAGTGTATCGATCTTGATCTTTGTTCTTAAGAGCAGAGGCGATCTGGTGCTGTGAGTGGCAACGGGGCTCGGCATGGCCTTCTTAGCCTCTGGGAAGGGACGACGGAGAATTCAGTTGGGGCCCCCCCCTGGTGGCGGAGACGCTATGAGGGCGCAATCCTAATATAACCTGCGGGCCTGCGCTGTGTCCAGGGCATGTTAGGAGGCTGCTGGAGCCGCCCCCCCCCCCGGGGCGGAGCTTTGGATGCGGCCTCACGGCTCCCAGCCCCGCCCACCAGTCTCCCCACCGCCGCCCCGCCCATAGCTTTGCTCCTGGCCAAGACAGTCTCTCTGAGGCGCGCACTCTGCAGCCCAGGCACTGCAGCGGAGAAGGCTGAGTCCCGCCCCCCCCCACCTCAGAGGAGGACCCCATCCACAGGGCTGCTGCTGCTGAATGCCTGGGCTGGTTCGGAAAGAGAACGACAGTCCTCAGGATCTCAGGGGCCCAGGTCAGGAAGAAGCGCCTGCGCCAGGTTTCAGGGGTTCTTGTTTTCAGAAGACAGAACCTCCACGCACCCCCCCTCTCCCGCCTGGATGGGCCTCTGCTGCTGCCACAGGACAGGGATTGGGGGCACAATCCTCACCTGGAGTCAGGCCGGCACAGTCAGGCCAGCAAAGTTTGGCCAGCACACCGTAAACAGTGATGGGATCAGCTAACGACTCGGGGGAACGCTGGGCGGGCAGCAGGAAGGCTGGGCGGGACTTCTGGGTGATTGACAGCCCGTCCGTCTGGGTCCGCCGCCTGCCCGCCCGCCGCACAGGCTGCCCTGGCCTCGGAGGGGGCACCCGCTCGCCGGGGGGATGGGTGGGGGCCCCCGGGCAGGGCGCGCCACCCGGGGGTAGCCCGTGCGGTGGGCGGGCGGGCGGCGAACCCGGACAGACGGGCTGTCAATCACCCGGAAGTCCCGCCCAGCCTTCCTGCTGCCCGCCCAGCGTTCCCCCGAGTCGTTAGCTGATCCCATCACTGACCGTAAAGTATGTTTGGGCCACTCTCGGAGCCAGAGAGGCCAGCACACAGACATGCACCATCCTCCCTGACTCCGAGAGTGGTCCAAACGCGCTTTAGGGGGGCCCTGGTGCCGGCCAAACTTTGCTGGCTTAACTCCAGGTTAGGATTGCGCTCTGGGACAGAGTAGGTCTCAGGAATCAGCAGCAGGCCCTTTTTATTTGCTATGCCAGCTCCTCACCGATGCCAGCCTTGCCAGTAACAGGCCGAAGGGTTTAGACCAACACTTTGAAACAGGATCCGAGAGGCATGTGTGGCTCCTTACCTGCCCATGTTCAGTAGAATGGGTTATTCTGACTTCTGTTTTGCCCCTTAATGATGGAACAGGCTACAAAGTCAAGTCAATCAATCATCCGACATTATTTTGCATGCACACAGCAGCTAGGCAATGTACTTAGATTTACGGTGTACCTCTAATTCCTGTATTATTGGAATGCAGATGACAAAACCTGATCTCCACCTTAGGTGGCCTTTAACAAAACACCATTAAAGCTCTTTTCCGCAGTGGTTTTAATTACTTTCTTCCCCACTAAATCTCACTTGGGCACAAGGGGAGTTGTAAAACACATGTCACATTTCCATAATTTCTGCTCTGATGTTCTTTATAAAAGGGGGGAGGCATCACCCCCTATTTTCCCCTCTGAATCCTTTGTCTGAGAAGGGCACCAGTTCCTCCCGAATTCATTAAGATTTATCTTTGCAATTTCTTGCATTTTATCACTGGTTTACACCAGGGAAGGAGATTATGACGCCGTCAAGGGGCTGATTTGTAAAGAGCTCTGCTGATGATTCCGTAAGACGAGCATTAAAAGAAACAGCCTGAAATTCCTGGGAAGGTTTAACAACAGGGGCTGCAGGAGGCATGTAAATAAAAAGCCAGCACTAGAGGCCTCGTGTGGGTTGACGGCCCCATATAATCTGGCTGGCTTTTTATGGGTGTCATTTCAGTTGAGCTGCCTGAGTTTTACCATCTGCTCCTGGAACAGCAAGAAGTGCTGCTCTGTTTCTTCACCTCCCCTTCAGGCTGTGCATTTTCTCGATGGTCACTTCAGCTCTGACCTTCCACCCTGTTTTGGCACAGATGTGCACCAGCCAAGGCACTGTCCAGCAGTGGCACATATTTAACATAAGAACATAAGAACATAAGAAGAGCCCTGCTGGATCAGGCCAAAGGCCCATCTAGTCCAGCTTCCTGTATCTCACAGCGGCCCACCAGGTGCCCCAGGGAGCACATGAGACAACAAGATCCTGTTGCATCCTGTTGCCACTCCCTTGCACCCGGTACCAGTAGCCCACCACCTTTGTAAGGAGGTTGCACAATCCATCATTGCCTATAGCCCACGATGGACCTTTCCTCCAGAAATCTGTCCAGTCCCCTTTTAAAGGCATCTAGGCCAGATGCCATCACCATCTCCTGTGGCAAGGAGTTCCACAGACTAATTACCTGCTGGGTAAAAAAAGTATTTCCTTTTATCCGTTCTACCTCTCCCAACACTCAATTTTAGAGGATGTCCCCTGGTTTCTGGTATTGTGAGAGAGGGAAAAGAACCTCCCTTTATCCACTTTATCCATCCCGTGTATAATTTTGTATGTCTCAATCAAGTCCTCAATCAAGTTCTTGCAAAAGGGATATGGTCTGAGGGCACATGGAACACCAATGCCAGGTGCAGAGGAGTGGCCACAGGATGCAGGTATCTTGTTGTCTTGTTATGTGTGCTCTTTGAGGCATCTGGTGGGCCACTGTGAGATACAGGAAGCTGGACCAGATGGGCCTATGGCCTGATCCGGGGGTGGTGGTCTTCTTATGTTCTTACGACCTTT
This sequence comes from Lerista edwardsae, assembly GCA_029204185.1. Classification (NCBI taxonomy): domain Eukaryota; kingdom Metazoa; phylum Chordata; class Lepidosauria; order Squamata; family Scincidae; genus Lerista; species Lerista edwardsae. Next base: position 3,219,447 of record JAJKFI010000036.1, on the reverse strand, counting down.
GCTCTGCTCCAGCAAGGCTCTTTCTAAATTCTTACGACCCTCCACTGTTTGGGAACAAAAGTAATGGGGTTCCTATGATTGACTCTTTTTTCTGGGTTCCAACCTCCATTTTCCACCCTCCGCATCTGCCCACATATGATGGGGGAAACATAGACACGGGACGGTGTTTCCATTTCTTCACTAAATGTGCTTTACATTTCCATCTCCTTGTCTTTATGACGCCCTCTCCATTTTTTTTATAGCAGAGTGCTTATTTTTTTTATTTTTATCCCCTCACATTTCCATCTTTTTTTTTTTACAATCCTAATTTGGTTCTACAGCAATTCTTTTATTACATTTTGCTGATAATTGGCAAGATAAAAAATATATAGGTTTACATTGCCTGCTTGTGAGGCCATAAAACACCGTAAAAAGGCTGTTTAGATTTGGGCTTGTGCGTCTCTTTAATTTCAAAACATTTTTTTTTTCCCCAACACGGTGAGAACGGGGTCTAATAATAGCAGCCCATTCTTGATTTCTGAAAGCAGCAGCATGGCGAAAAAGATCATTAGGGATTGGTTTGGATTCTGGATCCATCTGCTTTGGAACAAAATACCATAAAGCAGAAGTACCTGAGCCGCAATGTCTGATTTCACATGGAGAGGCCCCAGCTGTGACAGACAGCTGTCACTTAAGCTAAAACGGCAGCATGGCAAGAGCTTGATAGATGCCAGCTACAATGAAAATGAAGCAGGAATTTCCTGATAATGGGGAGGTGTCAAAAAGCCACTTACTGATAGTAAACTGGGCTATGAGAAGATCAGCGCCGGATCTGCAGTTCAGATATGGTTGTTGCATCTGCCAGATCATCCGAAGCTGAGCAAAGGCTCCCCTTACTACAGACGGCACCTGGGAAGACCCCCCAACAGGGCCGGCTCTAGCAGCGACGGGGCCCAATGTGGGGCATTCCCACGGGGGCCCCAACCCTCCCTGCGGGGCCCCCACTCACCAAGAAGAGCGCTGTTCGTGCCACGTGCAAAGCATGGCATGTGGCAGTAGTTGGTGGGGATATCCTAACAGCACTGCCAACTGCTTCCAGGTGGCCCATCTTGGGCTGTTGGGAGGCAGAGGCAGGAGAGACCAAGGTCAAGCTGCTCTGCTCGCCCCACTGACTTACAGCCAGTGGTGTCATTCAAATGATTTAGGAACAGGAACCCACTTTTGATTGGCACTTGTCAGGAACCCGGAACCAGCCACGGAGCCCATTAGGATCCAGAACGCCCGTTCTGGTCCGTTCCCCCTGAATGACATCACTGCCCCCTAGGAATCTGGAGTCGCTCCCTTTAACCCTCTGAGTGCCGGCCAACCAAGAAGAAAAGCTCTTTGCAGAGGAATTGGGAGGGGGGGAGGGAGAGTGAAGTGGGCAGAGTCAGCCCTAATTTTAACTAGTGGAACTGAGTTCCCCCGCGTTCCCCCTGCATGACATCACTGCTTACAGCCCATTGAGATCCCAGCTGCAGCCACAGGCAATATGCTCGCCCTGCTAGTGCGGGGGCCCCTGAAGTGTGGGGCCACATTGGCTTAAATCCGGCCCTGCCCCCTAAGCTGCAGACCTCCTCCTTCTGAAGGAGTGCGGCCCCATTCAGAGCACTACAACAGTCCAATTGTGGACTTGCAGAGCGGGAGAGCTTCCGTCTTATCAGGGTTTCATTTCAGCTTGTTCTCCCACATCCAGCCCTCAACTGCTTTTAAGCATTGGCCCAGGACTCCCTGGAACCAGGTAAAAAGGAGAGCAAGAGCTGGGTGTCATCAGGTGGCTATCAGGTGAATTGCCTGGGGGGGGCTTCACAGAGATTTTAAGCAGCATGGGAGATAGAATCAATCCTTGCAGCACCAAATACTTCGAAGACCAGGATGTTTAGCAAACATTCCCCAGCGTCACATACTGAGATCTGTCGGACAGGAAAGAGTGGAACCACCCCAGGATGGTGCCTTCAAGCTCCAAGGCACCATCGTCCCTGTCCCCAGCACAGGTCATCGACAAAGGCCATCTCTGTCCCGAACCCCAGCCTGAAGACAGCCTGAAATGAATCTATTTAATAATAGATAGATGGATGGATGGATGGATGGATGGATGGATGGATGGATGGATGGATAGATAGATAGATAGATAGATAGATAGATAGATAGATAGATACCTTTATTGGCAGAAAAGTAAAACAATCAGCCTGGGCAGAGGCAAACAGCAATACATCTATACATCTGCCAAGTCAATCTGCCCTTCTTGATTGGAAATTACAATAAAGTTTAAAAATATCGCAACCTTATGAATTAAGATTTCGTCATTTGATTCTAAAAGCATTCTAAGTTTAATTGGATCAGTTAAACTGGTATTATGGTATGTGGAGTCGTCAAACAGTTGGTTTCTAAGCTCTGAATATCTAGGACAGTAGAAGAAGGAGTGTTCAAGAGTCGCAATCACTTTCATCATACAGGAGCACAAGCGGTCTGAAAGAGGGACTCCATTGTATCTGCCTCTAAGAACTGCAGATGGCAGAATATTACAGCGTGCTAAAGAAAGCGCCCTCCTTAGATGAGGTGTGACTACTAAGGACAGATAGGATGGGATTTTCCCAACTGCCACGGGGATTTGCAATTGTAGATAATCTATCTATATATATAAAAACGGACGTGGGTGTGTGTGTGTGTTTGTTTGTGTGTATGATCTGAATAGGCTCCTCAACGCTTGGAGCGATCGGCACGAAACTCGGCACACATATACCTTGCGGCCTGGTGACAAACACTGCGGGGGTCAGACCCCCCTAGCGCCCCCAGGGGTGGGGGTACACGGGGGTCTTCGCATGACAATCGTCGAAAACGGCCGAAATCGGCGTCGAATCCGTAGTTTCCGGGGTCGCTGGGATGAGCGGCGATGCTCCCGATGCCGTTGGAGTCCAGGTTCAGCCCCCCCCCCCACGTGGGGAAAAAAAGGGGTGTCAAACACAACGCCTCCCATGCCCTGCTGGAACGCCTGGACCGATTGGCACCAAACTCAGCAGGCAGAAGCCTAGCAGCCTGGCTGCAAACACTGCGGGGGTCAGGCCCCCCCTAGCACCCCCGGGGGTGAGGGTACGTGGGGGTCCCCGCATGAAAACAGTCAAAAACGGCCAAAATTGGTGTCAAATCCATAGTGTCCGGGGTCGCCGGGATGAGCGGCGACGGTTCCGATGCCATCGGAGTCCGGATTCGGCCCCCCCCGATGTGGGGGGCAAGAAGGGGTGTGAAACACAATGTCCGCCATGCCCTGCTGGAATGCCTGGACCGATTGGCACCAAACTCGGCATGCAGACGCCTAGCAGCCTGGCCACAAACACTGCGGGGGTCGGGGCCCCCTAGCGCCCCCGGGGGTGGGGGTACGTGGGGTTCCCCACATGAAAATGGTCGAAAATGGCCAGAAATGGTGTCAAATCCATAGTTTCCGGGGTCGGCGGGACACGTGGCAATACTCCCAATGCCGTTGGAGTCTGGGTTCAGCCCCCCCCATGGCGTGGGGTGCGAGAATGGGTGTAACAAAACGTCTGCCATGCCCTGATGGAATGCCTGGACCGATCGACACGAAACTTGGCACGCATACACCTTGTGGCCTGCTGACAAACACTGCAGGGGTCAGACCCCCTTAGTGCCCCCGGGGGTCTCTGCATGAAAATGGTCGAACACCTCCGAAATCGGCGTCAAGTCCGTAGTTTCTGGGGTCGCCGAGACGAGCGGCGATGCTCCTGACACAGTTGGAGTCCGGGTTCAGGCCCCCCTCAGTGTGGGGGGCAAGAAGGGGCGCAAAACAAAATGTCTGCCATGCTGTGCTGGAACGCTTGGAATGATCCGCACCAAACCTGGCACGTGCGTGCCTTGCGGCCTGACGACACATACAGCTGGGGTGAGGGCCCCCCAGCACCCCCGGGGGGTGCGCAGGGGGCCTGAAGTGAAGACGGCCAAAAACAGGCCAAATTGGCATCAAGTCCATAGGTTCCAGGGTCGCCTCAGCAACCAGGGACGCTCCCGACGCAGTTGGCATCCGGGTTCGGCCCCCGTTGGCGTGGGGGGGGACGAGAAGGGGTGCAAACCCATAAACTCTGGAAGATCATTTTCTTACCCGGGCAACGCCGGGTAACAAAAAGCTAGTAATAAATAAATCCAGAATTAAATGCCGAAGAGGGCATAGACGGGGCAAAGTACATTTCAGAGCGGAGGAACTTTGTCCTGCATGTTAGATTTCTGAAAGAGAAAATGTTATATTCCAGATTAATGCTCCCATCTCGAACACATTTTCTTTGGAGGTTGTCCTGTTGATGTGGACATTATTTTATTTTACGGTTCTGTTGTAATTTACAGGTGTCAGCCAAAGTGTGCTTTCCTTCCTCAGGAATACTAATAGGGGATCCATTTCATTTGCCCTGCGGTCCTGTGCATGTGGACAACAGGTTTATCGCTTCTTATTTTTCATTTCTACACCACCGACAGCAGGCTGTGCCTGAATGGACAATCCAATAAGCCCATCAAGGCACCAATAGAAATGGCGCCCACTGTAAGGGCCGGCTCTACGAGTGGCGGGGCCCGATGCCGCCAGGCCCCCACTCACCAAGAAACACGCTTGTGGTGCTGCGCATGGCACCTGGAAGTCGGTGGTGGTGATGTGATGACATCACTGCCAAGTGATTCCAGAAGGCCCATTTTGAGCCATTTGGAGGCAGGGGCAGGTGGGAGGGCCCAGGTCAAGCTGCTCTGCTCGCCCCACTGACCGAGAGCCCATAGAGATCCCGGCTGCTGCAGCAGGCGATCTGCTTGCTGCAGTGGTGTCCCCCCCCCCCAAGTGCAAACAACATTGTGACGTTGTTTGTGACGACATTGGTCACACTGGCTTTATTTAGCCAAGACTTCTCCGGAGAAGAGCAGAGCTGTCGGAGAAGAGCAGAGCTGTCGTAGCTTGCCACCCCTCAACTGCAGACAGAAATCAGGCAAAATTGTCCACAGGAACCTGCCCACTGTTCCCCACCTGCCTTCCTCACTCTATCCCCTTCCCCTGGATGCTCCCATCCCTGCCCGCTCTTGCAGAGCAAACAGCAGAGCAGAGGCTCCCTGATTGTTTGGAAAGGGAGGAGGAATTGAAAGCTGAAGCTCGAAGGACAGGGATCCACTCGGGACAGGCCCAGCCCTGAGAGGAGGCGGTGCCAGCTGCCGTGGGTGGTGGACAGGTATCCTGCAGCCCCCATTGGCCACCTCCACGGCTGCCTCATCCAACCCCCATAGCTCTACTTGGCTGCTCTATGGTCGTGGCCGAGCAGCAGGGCAGGGCAGAGCCAGGAAGCCGGGAGAAGCTTTGCTCCTTGTTGTTTCTTCCGTACTCTACTCTGTTCTGCCACATTATTTCAAAGCGGACTGAGGAAGAGGAGCAGGAATGCCAGGCCAGCTGGAGAAGGGGAGGTAGCTGGTGGCAGTGGCAGGCCTTGTCCCTGCTTGGGATGGGAAAAGGTTCTTGGCATGCTCTCGTGCCACTGAGACCCACCCCATTCTGCCCCCAACCTGCCCCCTGCCTGCCCCTAAGCCACTTTGCTCCTAAACATAAGAACATCCCTGCTGGATCAGGCCAAAGGCCCATCAAGTCCAGCTTCCTCTATTTCACAGTGGCCCACCAGATGCCTCAGGGAGCACACGAGACCACAAGATGCCTGCATCCTGTGGCCACTCCCTTGCGCCTGGCATTCTGAAGTAGCCTACCACGAACGTAAGGAGGTTAATGTAGTAGGCTTCTTCAGAATGCCAGGTACAAGGGAGTGGCCAAAGGATGCAGGCCTATAGCCCACGAGGGACTTTTCCTCCAGAAATCCGTCCAACCCCCTTTAAAAGGCACCTAGGCCAGATATTATGCCGTCACCATACAAATGGCCCTAAACTGCCCCAAACTGCCCACTAGACCCGCTCTTGTGCCATTTTCAGGATCTGGTGGGAGGCAAGCGGAGCCTCTAGGCTTTGTGTGGGCCGTCCTGGAGGCAGAACCTTTCACACCACTGTTATTTTCCATTCCCTGTCCTAACTCTCCCAACACTCAGTTTTGGTGGACGTCCCCTGGTTTCAGTGTTGTGAGAGAGGGAAAAGAGCATCCCTCTGTCCACTCTGTCTCTCCCATGCAGAACTTGGTACATAAGAACGTAAGAAGAGCCCCGCTGGACCAGGCCAAAGGCTCATCTAGTCCAGCTTCCTGTATCTCACAGCGGCCCACCCCAGGTGCCCCAGGGAGGCAGGAGACCACAAGATGCTTGCATCCTGTTGCCACTCCCTTGCACCCGGTACCAGTAGCCCACCACCTTTGTAAGGAGGTTGCACAATCCATCATTGCCTATAGCCCACGATGGACCCCTTTCCTCCAGAAATCCGTCCAATCCCCTCTTAAAGGCATCAAGACCAGATGCCATCACCACCTCCTGTGGCAAAGAGTTCCACAGATTAACTACCCGCTGGGTAAAAAAGTACTTCCTTTGATCTGTTTTAACTCTCCCAACCCTCAGTTTTAGCGGATGCCCCCTGGTTCTGGTGTTTTGAGAGAGAGGAAAGAACATCCCTCTATTGACTCTATCCCTCCTGTGCATGATTTTGTATGTCTCAATCATGTCCCCTCTCAGGCGCCTTTTTTCTAGGCTGAAGAGCCCCAAACGCTGCAGTCTTTCTTCATAAGGGAGGTGCCCCAGCCCCGTAATCATTTTTGTCGCTCTCTTCTGCACCTTTTCCAGCTCCACTACATCCTTTTTGAGGTGCGGCGACCAGAACTGGACACAATATTCCATCTCAGTCATGCCCCCCTCAGGCACCTTTTTTCTAGTCTGAAGAATCCCAAGGATCTTGTGCCTCTTTGAACCATCCCGAGGACTGCAATAGTTCACCAAAATAACCGAATAATGTGATGTTTGGCAGCAGTACGACGGCCGAGGATCAGGCCCAGAGAGAATTTGAAAGGGACCGCATTTCCCCCACTGGAGCTGCAGCTGCAGCTTGGCATGAATGAGAACAGAGGAGAGGACCATTTGCATCCTTTTCATCCCGCCCATTGCGCATGAAAGAGCGAGCGCGTGGCACTGCTGCCCAGGCCCTGGAACCCGCTTGCCTGACAGCGTGGCGGCTTCAAAAGGCTTTGCCCAGAGCCTTCAGATATCGCCGCAGCCCATCAAAGCACCACTTGGCATGCAAAGAGGCTCGGAAGCGGAGAGCAGCCATTGCAGGCCCTGGAAGCCCCGCCTGAAAACGGAAACAGCAGAAACTGAAACCAGACCTTTGTTTTCAGAAGAGAGAAAAAATTGTCCTTTTTGAAAGGATGAGAGAAGGTGTGGAGAGATCTCCCAGAATGCCTCAGCAGCTCTCGCTAGGGAGGGTTTTTCCCCTTTCAGGCTGGTGCACCAATTCTGCCCATTTCTGGAGACGGGGCATCCATTCCTGGTCATAAAGACCCAACTGCTGTAAACAGTGGTGGACTTGGCCCATTGGCTGCCTGGGGACCAGGACCGCAGGCTGCTGCCACCCCTTCAGATGCACCTAGAGGCGCCAGCCTCCCGGATGTGCTCCTCGGATCTGCGCCTGCAAAATAGCAAGCGCAGAACTGAGGAAGCTGTGCGGCCTGAATTGGGGCCGCACAGCCAGTGATGTCATGCAGGGGGTACGCGGGGGTACGCGAGTACCGGTTTCTAGGATTATGGCTGGCCCCGCCCATTCGCCCGCCCACTCGTCGACTCCGCCCCCTGCAACGTTTGAATTTCCTGCATGTTTGAGTTGCCTGCATGTTCTCAGAGCCAGCCAGGCAGGCAGGCAGGCAGCGAGCGGAGGCTTGCCTTGCCTTGCCTAGCCTTGCCACTGAAAAATGAGCTGCTCTGGGGTTTTCGAACTGTTGGGTCACTTTAACATGATGCCAGACCTCCTTAACATGTTCTGGGGGTGCTGTGGAATACTGTTGCAACTGTTGGGTCCGTTTAAAATTGTCTGAGGCCTCAAAAAGGGCTTTTGTCATGTCACTTCCTGCCACGACCTCACTTCCAGCTTATGATGTCACTTCTGGTGGGCGGGTCCTGACATGTGCCAATCAAAAGTGAGTACCTGTTCTTAAATCATTTAGATGACACCACTGCGCGCAGCCTGGGGGTGAGGCCTTGGATACGGCCTAATGGCACCATCCCAGGCCCGCCCGCTCCCCAGGCCTGCCTGCCTGCTGGTTCGCCCACCCCCACCCAGGTCCGCCCTCCTGACATCCCAGAACCGCCCCTGAGCTAGCTGAGTCCCGCTGGCACAAGAGTGGCTCTCCGCCTGGGCTCCCAGGCCGGTGAGACTGAGCGCCAAGGCTAATGATGTGGCGCCGATGCAACAACCTTGCACTGGAGCGACAGAAGGTGCTGGACGGCACCCTAAAACTATTCCAACCCTGTTTTTCCCCTCCTGGAGGGAGGGATCAAAGACAGCCTACAATGGTTTCTAAGTTGCAAGCAGAGGGACCATCGGAGCAAAGTCAGAGCAGCGGCATTTGCAAAAAACCGTCGGATCCCTGCGGGAGAGGGTGCCCTTTCCGCCGCCCAGGCGCCATCAGCGGTGTGTGCGGTGGCGACTCTGGAGAGGCCTTTTGTCGTGATGGTGCGCAGGGTGCGGAATCCTTGGTGCAGGAGCAGCAGTGCAGCTACAAGGGGTGGTGCAGGAAGCACTGCAAGCTCCGTGACGTGACGTGTAAGCAGCCCCTCCCAATCACCACTGGAGCCATTCTGGGCAGAGAAAGCAACTTCCACTGCTGCCCACAGTGGCACCTCCCACGGCGAGTGGGAGGGGCTGCTTACATGGCACCTGTTGTGGCACCTGCAGTGCTTGCCACGCCGCCCCCTGCAGGAGCCCAGGTGACCCCTCTCACCCCCATCACCGCACTCCAGCGGAAGGCTAAGCCCTTCCTGGTTTATCAGCTCCGTAGTTTGAAATTCTAGACTTGTTTTTCCACTGTAGCTTGAAAATGCTTATTAGGCAAGGAGCCCTCCAAAGGGGGTCATTCTGGTGATTGGGAGGTAGGACTTCCAGGGATGGGGGAAACACCCTCAACACCCGTCCCCACTCAATGCTGGCAGTCGTGGCTCCCCCGAATGTCCTGCAGACGGAGGCTCTGCCGTAGCTTGAGAGCATAATCCCTGGAGTTAGGACGGCACAGTTAGGCCAGCAAAGTTTGGCCAGCAGAAGGGCCACCGTAAAGCATGTTTGGACCACTCTCAGAGGCAGAGAGGCCAGGAACACAGACGTGCGCCATCCTCCCTGCCTCCGAGAGTGGTCCAAACGCACTTTACGGTGGCCCTTCTGCTGGCCTAATTGTGCCGGCCTAACTCCAGGTTAGGATTGCGCCCCTGAGTGTCACCCTGGGCCATGCGGAAGGGAAAGCAGAGCTGCTGGCAGCTGAGAAATTTTGTGCCTGAGAGTTCTGCTCCTTGACTCTGCAAAATGGGAAAGAGGCCAAGCAATTTCCCCCACTGAAACTTCCCTTCCAAAAAGCTTCCAAAGAAAAAGGCCCGACTCTACTTTCTTTTTGCTGAAATAGTGTCTGATTGGCATTGTTTTCTATTATTAAAAAAACTTGGAGCATTTTTCCTATTGTGAGCCATCCAGGGCATCTTTCTCAGACAGGAAGGCCATTTGTGACAGCACAGAAGGATAAATTTGTGACATCCATCACACAAGGATTACACATGCTGGATCCCGTCTCCCTTTCCTGGTCTGGACTCTCCCGCTTGGACTTGCACCAACAAAGCAGCCGGTGTGGGTCCAAGGAACCCACTGGTGAATCAGGCAGCCTACAAGGAGGTAAGTAAAAGTTGTTTTTACTTCTCTCTCAGTGGCTGTCTGATCCCCCATCCACACACACACCAGTAGCATGTCTAGAGGAGGGTGGCACAGGATGGCACACACTGCAGTGCTCTGTGAAAGCGGCCCCTCCCCCTTCCCATCAGAGCCATTCAGGGCAGTGATGGCAAAACGCAGGTGATCTGTCCCACTACTGTTAGCATGTGCCTTACAGCACGTTGGCGACACTGGCGCCAGCAGAAAGAGCTTATCGCCAGCACTAGCATATGCAATTAGCATTTCAGAAGGGAAAATGCTCAACAGACTCACAGCCCAGTCCTACGCTGCCCGGGTGCCATAGGCACAGGGGCAGCCAAACAGCCACTGCTGCATCCTATGGGTGCCACAGCAGCAACAGGAGGCTCCTGGGGGGAAGGCTGCAGGCTCGCCTATGGGGCTCCTCAAGTCTGTGGAACTCTTTGCCACAGGAGGTGGTGATGGCATCTGGCCTAGATGCCTTTAAAAGGGGATTGGACAGATTTCTGGAAGAAAAGTCCATCGTGGGCTATAGGCAACGATGGATTGTGCAACCTCCTTGCATTAGTGGTAGGCTACTTCAGAGTACCGGGTGCAAGGGAGTGGCAACAGGATGCAAGCATCTTGTCTTATATGCTCCCTGAGGCATCTGGTGGGCCGCTGTGAGATGCAGGAAGCTGGACTAGATGGGCCTTTGGCCTGATCCAGCAGGGCTCTTCTTATGTTCTTATGTCTGCACTGCCTATTTTGCTCGCACAGACTCGAGGGCTTCTGTGTTGAGTTGCACGGTCTGACACACAGGTTAGAATCCGGAGGTGGAAGCCACCACTAGCCCCACCGCTGGTCTGCCCGTCCCCTGCCCAGTTCTACCCTCCCTGTGCCTCCCCCCCCCATCGGCTCCGCAACAGTTCCTCCAAGCGCCAGGGAGTGGCACTTGCCACCGGTGGTGGAAGCGCTTTGCAGCACATTGGCGACGCTGGTGCCAGCAGACAGAGCTTGCTGCCAGCACTAGCATCCATAGGGTTGGGCCCTGGATGTTTGTGGGTATGTATGCATGGGCAGTGGGGCGCGTTAGGGGTGGACACGTTGAGTGACCTTTAGGTTCTTCAAATAAAGATGCGGAGACTTGTTCTAAATATAACTTTGTATTTAGAACATATTTAAATAGAACAGCTTCAAAGAAATCACACTCAGCTCTCTATCTCTCTCTCCACACATCTAACAGCAAAGACAGCTCCTCACACACTAACACAGACTCACTGACTCACAGTCCAGTTCAAGCCCGTACATAAATCGCAACATTTACCCGAACATATCACATGATCATGTTCCCGCCTAAAAGCTCAGTTGCAAACCCATTTCAACTTGTAAATTAAATCTAGTGTTCCAAAACATATCCCAACACCCCTCCAAATTTCAAGTTGAAATGTTATACATACATATTAATTATACACAGTACATTACACACAGTACATTCATAACTATACATTTTAAACTTTTTTCATCATCTGACATTCCCAGCAACTTGCACATAACATTGTGCTTAACCGTTGCAAATGTCCTTGTCATGATGTCAGCCTTGTCCTGACTTGTGCTGCAAATTACCATTACCCAAAGCCTTCTGCTTGGACACCCACCTGAAATCAATTACCTTCTTCTCAGGTGGTAACTGGCATCTCTCAAACATTTTATCACCTATGGCAGCTCTCCATCTTAGCTGCTCTGTTTGCTCATCTTTATTTTCCTGGCTATTTACAATTACAGGAAGATTCAAATTGTCTTTCTCCTCATCCAGATTCTGTGCCTCACTGTTAGACTCAGCCCTTTGCTTTGTTAATACTGGCTGCTGTGTCTGAGCATCAGAACCTTCTGGCAAATGCACAGGAGAATCCTTTACCCTTTCACTTTTCTTGCTTACAGGGTATGCAACAGGTTTAGTAATTTTGCAAGTTGCACAGTCCAAATAATTGTTGCACTCTTTCAATTTTAAACCCTGTGCACTCTCAATTGTTCTTTTCAGTGCTGCAAACCCAGAATGTCCCAGTCTCCTATGTAGCAAATGGATACAATTATCATGCTCAGGGGTGTTTGCAAACACATTCATACACTCCTGATTTGCATTGCCCTTTGAAACATCTTGCAGCATGTATAAGTTCTCATTTTCACACACATGCACACACACATCATTGCCTTTCATAATGCTGCAAACATTATCTTCAAACTGTACTTTAAAACCTTGTTTGCAAAGGCAAGAAACGCTTAATAGATTGTGTTGTAGGTCAGGAACACAAAGGACTTCTTTTACAGACTCACCCAGAGAAGGTATAAAAATTTCTCCCTTGCCCTTCACTGAGGTGCACACACCATTAGCCAAACTGACATGGGCTTTTGGTGTAGGCACCAGCTCAGTGAACAAAGCAGGGTCTACTGCAACATGCTGGCTAGCACCAGAGTCCACTAGCCAAGTCTGTTGTTCACTGTCTTGGGTCATCTTGACCACGGAGACTTTCCCTTCTTCCTTGCCCCTCCATGAGTCCGGTCCTTTCTTCCTTTGGAGTCTTTCTTGTGTGCAGTCACGTTGCAAATGTCTTTCGGATCCACATCTGAAGCACCTTTTGATGAATTGCACGTTTGAGCTCTTCTTTTCAGTGCTCTGGATCCTGCTTGCTGCTGGGCTGCTGCTGCTGGCTCTAATTTTTAAATTCTCTGACCTTTTCTCCTCTTCCTCCAACAAACGCCCGGTCAGGAACGCCACGGTCATTTCACTCTCTGCAATTGCCTCTAGAGTGAGCACAAAAGTATCATAACTTGAGTCCAGAGAGCTCAGCAAAATACAAGCCCTTTGTGGCTCAGGAAAGTCCATTCCTTTCTCCTCCAGCTCTTGAAATGTCTTCCTCATAAACTGGAGGTGGTCTTTCATGCTGCCTCCAGGTTGAAGTCTTGCTCTGTACAACTTTCTGGACAACATAATCTTTGAACTCATTGTGTCCCTCACGTACAGGCTTCTCAAAGTCCTCCAACACTCATGGGCTGTCTTTATCTTTCTCACGTGCACCAGTTGGTCATCTTCCAGGGACAGTATCAACGTGGCCAGAGCCCTCTCATCCAGTCTGGACTTTGCCTCGTCATACTCATCTGGAGGGTCTTGGACGATGGTCCACAGCTGTTCACGACGCAGGAACATTTCCATCTTGGTGCTCCAGGCCATGTAGTTATTCCCTGACAGACAGGTCAAGGGAAAACTCGCCATGCTGACGTTGGTCTGCATGCTGACCTCACCAGATGCTTCTTCCTCGTCTCAGCTTCCTCCAACCTGGAACTGGTCACTTCTGGTCAACTCAATGTCCTTCTAACGGCCTGCTGGGCCCATAACCTGAAGGAGAGTTTGGCGCGTTAGGGGTGGACACGTTGAGTGACCTTTAGGTTCTTCAAATAAAGATGCGGAGACTTGTTCTAAATATAACTTTGTATTTAGAACATATTTAAATAGAACAGCTTCAAAGAAATCACACTCAGCTCTCTATCTCTCTCTCCACACATCTAACAGCAAAGACAGCTCCTCACACACTAACACAGACTCACTGACTCACAGTCCAGTTCAAGCCCGTACATAAATCGCAACATTTACCCGAACATATCACATGATCATGTTCCCGCCTAAAAGCTCAGTTGCAAACCCATTTCAACTTGTAAATTAAATCTAGTGTTCCAAAACATATCCCAACAGAACCGGTACTCACTTTTGATTGGCACGTGTCGGGACCCGCCCACCGGAAGTGACGTCATAAGCCAGAAGTGATGTCGTGGAAGGAAGTGACATGAAAAAAGCCCTTTTTGAGGCCTCAGATGATTTTAAACGGACCCAACAGTTGCAACAGTATTCCACAGCACCCCCAGAACATGTGAAGGAGGCCTGGCATCATGTTAAAACCCCAGAGCAGCTCATTTTTCAGTGGCAAGGAAAGGCAAGGCTCCGCTCGCTGCCTGCCTGCCTGCCTGCCTGGCTCTGAGAACATGCAGGCAACTCAAACATGCAGGAAATTCAAACATTGCAGAGGGCGGAGTTGACGAGTGGGCGGGCGAATGGGCGGGGCCAGCTGTAATCCTAGAAACCGGTACTCGCGTACCCCCGCGTACCCCCTGCATGACATCACTGTGCATGGGGTATGTGCCCTGGGAACCACTCCGCTTCAACAGCGAAGATACTCCAAAGGAAGCCCTTCCTCTCCAGGCAAGATGTCATCCTATCCTATCAGCAACACCAGCACCAACACCAACGCCTTGCTGAGTTCTCAGAAACCAGGCTTTTCACTTGTGATCCCTGCATTTACATGCAAGCAGTGCAAGAACGTAACTAGCTCGCCCCGCTATTAGCGAAGGGACATGCCTGTGGGGTATTCTGACACATCCTGGGAGCATTCAGGAGAGCTCCATCAACTAAACCCGCAGTCATTTTATGTGGGTCTGGAGATTCCGAAACATGATTCCTCACTTAGGATGAAGACTTGCTATTGTCAATTAGAACTCCTGTTCATTTATTCCTGCATCTTGCCTCTGGTGAGTTCCCATCAAATAATTTCCATGAAAAGCAGGCTGAGGAGTGAGGACCTGGAAGCTTTTTGCTAGATGGTTGTTCAGCCAGATGATAAAGTTTGGTCCTGTATGTACTAAATTCTGGACATGGACATGCCAAATCTAAGGCCCTCTGTAAGTCCCTCTTTTGGGGACTTAGGGCACAATCAGTGGTGTTATCCTGCCGGAATGCTGGGCGGGACATCCGGGTGATTGACAGCCCGCCCATCGCGTTCCGCAGTGTTCCGCCATTTGCATAACCAATTATGCTGCTTGCGTACGTAACGCAAACAGCGTAATGCTGTGGAATGCAACGGGCGGGCTGTTGATCACCCAGATGTCCCACCCAGCGTTCCAGCAGGATAACACCACTGGGCACAATCCTAACCTGGAGTTGGGCTGGTAAAGTTAGGCCAACAAAGTTTGGCCGGCACAAGGGCCACCATAAAGCATGTGGGGGCCAGTCTCAGAATCGGGGGGGGGGGGAAGGAGCATGTCTGTGTGCTGGCATCTGACTCCAAGAGTGGTCCAAACACACATTATGATGTCCTTGGTGCTGGCCAAACTTTGCTGGCCTAACTGTGCAGGACTAACTCCAGGTTAGGACTGCACCCTTAACTGTTGACTGCCTTTTCAGAAACCATTTAAGATAAGAGTGCAGTTTACCTTCTCCAACTCCGTGTGTTGGATGGCATGAGAACCTGCAGTCTGGATCATCTCAGAGCCCCACCCTCAGCGTTATGAGCCAGGAGTGCATTGTGACATGATATGATTGCATGGTTCCTGCTTGGTTTGGTGTGGCTTACCTGTGGGTGGTGATTCTCATGCCAGTGTTCAAACCCCCCCACCCCCACCCCCACCCCCACCCCCACCCCCGCCCCCACTGCAGCAGCTGTTCCTGGGGCTACGCATGTCAGGGAGAATGTGAGGATCGAACACTCTTCCTGACAAGCTAATGTTGCAAGTGCTATGGAAATGTTCATGTCCCCCCACTTGCATGCTCGGCAGAGGCGTTTCTACAGGGAGGGCAAAGCTCTAAGTGTTGCAAGAAGCCTTACCCTGTCGTGTAAATCCCGCCTCTCCCTTGCTGCTGCAGCCAGTAAGCAACGCCAAGATGTTGCTTTTCCCTGTGAGGATTGGCTAAAATGGTGCAGGAGAGGAGTGATTTCCACCGCAAGGTCAGGCTTCTTGCAAAACTTAGAGCTCTGCCCTCCCTGTAGAAATGCCACTGATGCTCAGTTGGTTCATTGTAAGCTGCCTTATTGGGCATCGGCTTCAGTGGAGGAAAGGTGAGGTCAGCATCTTTTAAATGAATGAATGAATGAATGAATGAAATATTGTCTTGTGTGGGTGCCAGTTGTGCCTTTTTAGCAGGGCTTCACAAGGGGGAGGTTTGGGAGCCACCACAGATAAGGCTCTGCCCCAGAGCTCCCAGCAGACATCTTCTCACTGGAGCCTAAAGGCCAAATCCTGTCCAATTTCCCAGCCCCGATGTAGCCATCCCAGTGGGGCGTGTGCTGCATTCTGTGGTGGTGGGGAAGTCATGGAGGCCTCCTAAAGGCAAGGGAACATTTGTCCCCTTACCTTTGGGGCTGCATTGATGCTGGCAGGTTGGATAGGATTGGGCCCTTAGGCTGCAATCCTATACCTGTCTTCCTGGGAGTACGTCCAGTGTTGTCATCTACTCTCTTGTAGACGGAACGCTGGGCGGGACTTAGAGTGATCGACAGCCCATCCACTCACTTCCGCATTCTTCGCGCTCTCCGCGCAGCTTTCCCTCGCCTCGGAGGGAGCGCCTGCTCACCAGGGGGGATGGGTGGGGGGCGCGCCGGGTTCCTGGGCGAGCAGGCGCCCCCTCCGAGGCGAGGGAAAGCCGTGCGGGGAGCGCGAAGAAAGCGGAAGTGAGGCGACGGGCTGTCGATCACTCTAAGTCCCACCCAGCGTTCCGTCTACAAGAGAGTAGATGACAACGCTGAGTACATCCCATTGAACATAATGGGACTTACTTCTGAGTAGACATGCATAGGATTGTGCTGCTTGATGCCTCACCGTCAGCCCAGGGGACTACAGAGCAGGCCTGTCCCATTTCCAGTCAAAACTAGAATTGTGGACATGTTTGACTGCAAAGACGGGACGGGACGGCTCCAGGACTCCGCTGAAGACGGCAAGAACAATCGTTCCTGTGCACTGACAAAGCTGTGAAAAGGACTTTAGAGGCCGTCTCTCTCAGGATGAAAAGAATGCAGATGAAGAAACTGTAATGGTGTCAGAGGGAGAGGAACTGAATTCCCCCCCCCCCCCGGAAACTGTCACATAGCAAGACGTCCTTTCTAGCTCTTTCATTTACTCTTCCCCTCCCTTTAATTGAAAACTTGATTTTTGCCATAGAAAATTGCCTCTGTTTGATGAGGCGCTTTGATGTTTGAGATGACACTGCTTTTTGATCTCGGTGATAATGCTCTCTCTCTCTCTCTCTCTCTCTCTCTCTCTCTCTCTCTCTCTCTCTTCCCTCCAGTCATTTTCTAAAACATTATCATTTTTTTCCCAATATTTGCAAGTGTTACTCCGCCCCCCTCAACATTTGCAAGCCAGCAGTGGTTTTTCTGGCACAAGTCCAAGTAGATCCAGGAAGGTCGATAGAGGCCAGGAAGGGGAATCGGGTAACAGCAATATTCTGCCAATGCCGTCCCCTTCCTGGCCTCAACATAACCCTCACAATCCTGGTCTTTGCTCCATGACATGCAAGACCACCTGATGCCAGTTGTTGTCCAATAGATCTGCACTGCAACACCACCACCCCACAGAAACCTTACCATGCAGAACCCCCCCCCCTTTTTTTGCCTATCCCAGATTGTTGAGGGAGGGACGGTGTGTTTCACATTTGTTTTTGTTTAAATGGTTACTTGCAGAGGCGTTTCTACAGGGATGGCAAAGCTCTAAGTTTTGCAAGAAGCCTTACCTTGCAGTGGAAATCACTCCTCTCCTGCACCGTTTTAGCCAATCCTCACAGGGAACAGCAACATCTTGGCGTTGCTTACTGGCTACAGCAGCAAGGGAGAGGTGGGATTTCCACTGCAAGGTAAGGCTTCTTGCAACACTTAGAGCTTTGCCATCCCTGTAGAAACGCCTCTGGTTACTTGTGTTTAATAAAGCTAAATCCATCCCATAGTATGGTGTGTTCACTAAGGGTGGAGTGTGTGTGTGTGTGAGGGTAATAGGTTACAAAGAAAGTTGGATGCAGGGGAGTGGCAGTGGGATGAGGACATCTTGTGGTCTCGTGTGCTCCCTGAGGCATCTGGTGGGCCGCTGTGAGATGCAGGAAACTGGACTAGATGGGCCCCCTTTGGCCTGATCCATCAGGGCTCTTCTTAGGTTCTGAAGGCCCAGATTGGGTTGCAAGTTATTATATCTCCCTCCCCACAGACAGGATAGCAAATTCTCTTTTATTTACCTCATATTTCCCTTAGAATTTTACCTCAGAAATTTACCTCAGGCATCTTGTTGTCTCGTGTGCTCCATGAGGCTTCTGGTGGGCCACAGTGAGATGCAGGAAGCTGGACTAGATGGGCCCCTTTTGTCCTGATCCAGCATAGGGGCTCTTCTGATGTCCCTTCATGTTGTCATCAAACCTGGAAGCGGAGAGCTTCCCATTTTATCTGTGTGGACAGAGCAAACTGTTGCCTGGTGAGGAAGGAACTGATCCTCACTTGAGCAAGTGGGAAGCAAGCAGATGGTTGCAGCTTGCATTGTCCGCTCATATTGGCTGTGATGGAGCCTGAGGTGGCAGAAAAAGGCACCCCAAGTCCACCACCCCTTGGGAAAATTCACCATCTCCAGCTGATGCATCCCATATCAGCTGGCCCCTTGAATAGCCCCCCCTCCCGGGGGGGGGCTATTGTGATCCCTTGTTAGATTTTTTGGAGCACTCACCAGGAAAGGCCTCGACAAGCGCGTGGCAACCAGAGGCGTTTCTACAGGGATGGCAAAGCTCTGAGTTTTGCAAGAAGCCTTACCCTGTCGTGTAAATCCCTCCTCTCCCTTGCTGCAGTAGCCAGTAAGCAACGCCACGATTGGCTAAAACGGTGCAGGAGAGGAGTAATCTCCTCTGCAAGGTAAGGCTTCTTGCAAAACTTAGAGCTTTGCCATCCCTGTAGAAACGCCTCTGGTGGCAACGGTCGCAAGGAAGGGCGAGTTGACCCCTCACCAGCTGGGAGTCTTTCCCTGTTACAGATTTGCCACTTGGTGAAACGCGCACTGCAGGTTTGACAAAGCAGCTTTTCCTCGTGGGCGACCGCAGCATCCGAACGTGGCACAAACGCAGAGCTTTAATCAAGTTTCACTGGATTAATTTCGACAAGCATTTGCCTTGCTCTTGGGGAGAAAGGTGAACAATAGGAGCGCGGGCTGTCGAGGAAGTCCCGGGGCGGCGGCGTGCGGCTCACAGAGGCAAGCGTAATTAATTGTAGCTGTTTAATGCGCGCCTCCCCCTGCCTCTGCCTGTGTCAGGGCCCAGGTGCTTTGGCTGGCATGTTAATTAGTCCTTCGTTAGCGGGCGGGAAGAGGGATTGTGAGAGAGAGAGAGAGAGAAGCTTGAAGTCGAGACCGTTGGAGACGGCCCCCAATTAGTGGCCGTATTTGCATGGCTGGAATTAGCGACACCCATGATGGGTTTGGAGTAATCGCAGCAGACGTCGGGCCTTATTGGCTCTGGCTGCTTTCAATTACAACCCACAAGAGGTGACCTCATGCATGGCAAGACAATGAGGAAGCTGTCCCGCGAACGGCTGCTAAGCTGATTTGAGGTCCTGGTGGTTCCCCGAGGCTCAGCTTAACGGGCACATGGAAGGCGGGCCAGCCGAGCTGACACGGCTTTGATGTCTCCGTTTCATGCCGGCTGCTGTGGAACATCCTGGTGCGAAAGGCGATTCCTTCCTTTGGTCCTTGTCCCGTGCATCAAGTCAAGGAGTGCCGTTGCTGTCGTGTTTAGCCGGAGGTCATTGCAACCGTGGCCTTCCTCACAACAGGGGACGTGGGTGTGTAAGCATGTGGGAAGAACACTATTAAATTGCAGAACACTATTGCAGAGAAATGGGGGGGGGGAAAGCACCTCTTCAATTGCTATGGCTGAGCCAATATTTATTTTATTTTCTTTGAAGAATTTATACCCCACCTTTCCCATGCCGAAGTAAATGCCCAAGGCGGCTTACAAGGGCCGGCTAGTCTAAACCACCATTTTCCAAGGGTTTTTACAACTATACAGTATTCTGCGATTCACCTAATCCTCAGTCCCAGATGTAGCCTTCACAGTGTGGTTCTCTCCTCTAGCTGCATGCTGTCGAGCTTCAGCAGGCAATTATAAGTCAAGCCTGGATCGCAAGTAAGGTACTCAAGGGCATGCTTTATTCTTTTGCTGGCTGGCCTCCTCACAGCATTCCCGCACTGGCTAATCATCTCTACAGTGACCCCATTCTGCCACAACAGGTACTGCAGCTTGTCACAGCCTGGCATTCCGTCTCCCATCCAACAACAAGACCACAGATTCTCCTGCTTAGCTTCCAGCAGTACCAGCAGCTCAAGCATCAGGCCACACCTCCTGCCCAATATGCCCATCTCCAGGACATTAGTCCTGCACACCTCCTGCCTCCTGTCCACACCAACATGCATCCCAATCTCAGTTGTTGCCAACCCATTCAAAGGCAGCAAAATGGGAGGGAAGGATATTTGGGGACAATAAGAGAAATGGGGGGTGGAGACAGAGGGGCTTGACCCCCCCAACTCACTGCATCCCCCAACCCATTCTCTGCCATTGCTGTTTTCATCACTTCAGAACACCCCTGACAAACGAACCAAAAACCTTATGTGGCTTTTCACATCACAGCTTTTGAAAGCTGCGGGATCTTTGCTGCACAACAACCCACAAGAGATCAAAATCCCATTTGGTGACATGAATTCAACCACTGGCATTTGTCACCTGGCCTGAAACAGATGAGCCCCTTTTCTGCACTTTTCTGCATAAGGCTGAGTGCCATCAGGCATAGATGCTGCCCGATTCTCTCACCCACCCTTCCTTTCTGAAGGCTGCATCTCTGGGGATCATTTTTATCTTGTCATATCATTTCACTTTCAGCCATAAAGTGGTTTGGAAGAAATCATGAATCGGATCATACCTGGGAATGGGAAACGGATAAGCTCAGCCTTCAAAGTGAAGGACACATGACATGGATAAGGAGGATCTGTCTCCCCACTAGAGCAGTCAGAAGTGTAAATCTGAATGAATGAATGAATGAATGAATGAATGAATGAATGAATGAATGA